>CAEMYA010000103.1:7118879-7145530 GCA_903131615.1 Diplodus sargus
ACACACACACGTATATACACATTTTTACCCCAGCCTCACCCCTCTGTTCACAGACTGCATATTTTCATATCCAGGATTCGGATGTGTATGCCCATAAAAGACAAGCTGTTGCCTTAATGTCTGAATATTTCTTAGCTCTTCCAACAAGTGTTTCGGGAGCCAAATGATATTTCGTTCAATGTAAGATCTTTTCAACCGCAGGAACTCAGGCAGGCCCATACTGATCAACCCTTACAAAATGTGTCCATTACATGTCCCACATTAGTGTCTAAAACAATAATTCCTTGCATGAGAAGTGACTCATGGTTCCAGTGCTGGCCTGCCAACGTACTTAACATTTGTCTACTTCCAGAGTACAGTACGTCCAAAGCCTTTAGACTAATGAGGTGCGATGTATTGTTTTAATTTGTGAGCTTGATTTATGTATTCTTAACTTGGGGAGCACTTTTATAGCAGTTTTACCCTCATAATTTCCGCAGTGGTTTTCGTGAGACAGTTTTGTAAGGCATGTAAAAGGGAAAAAAACAACTATTAGTGATGTATGTTGCATTCCTGTGTCATTTTTGTTTGGTGATCAATCTCCGTTCTCCCTGCAGATAATGGGCCAAGCTATCGCAACTATAAATGCCAGACTTTGGTGTCAATCCAACAGGAATAACTTGAGGGAAGATACATACATTTTTCCACCATTCAACTTCAGCCTCAGCAGATCAAGAATCAATTGCAGCCACATGTTGCATTTTCACCATCATTTGAGCTGCAAATGTTTGGTAATTATTTAGAATTCTGGGAGGACTTAAAAGAACTTGGCAACCAAACAGCAAATCAGTAACCTTTGAACAAACTGGGAATGTGCCCCTGACACGCTAAACAAGACAAATGATTATGATTCATGATATAAAAGAATGCTTTTTTTGCTGGTTTGACTCATTGACCTGGGGTCTAAAGTGACAACCATGAACCACAGCGCTTGTTGCCAACACAATCGCCAGAATAAGTGTTAGCTAAGTAATTTTCGGCAACCAAAGATAAGTTCCAAAGTAGCGCTTCTATATGTTGCAATTTTTATCTTGCTTAGGTTCAATTTCGTGGAACGTGATACACAATGTCTGGTACCAACAACAGCCTCTTACGTATCTGTGGTTTGCAGAAACTTGACACTTAAACCTTATTAAAGTAATATCAGGATGAAGACCAGCTTTTCTCTGGTGTGAAAGCTTCTGACCACCCCCAAATGAGGTGGTCTGGGTGGTGGAAATATGCTCTGTTGCACTAGTTACCACACACAACAGTGACATAATGGACAACTAACAAACAAATATTTTCAACTAGTATTCAGGTGTTCTAATAGTTGTAGTAAAAAAGTATTGAGAGCTGAAGACACAGGACATTGTCAACACTGCTGCTGAGTTTTATTGAACCTACTTTTGATGCTTGAGCACTCCATTTTGTTTGGGTGGCATTGTAGTTTTTGTGACATTACCTGAATGGTTCATGGATGAACACCATTATTGCAGTAATGAAATCAAGCATCTCCTTATTAACACCATGTCAGCTTAATGTGTCAGCAATTAGATGTGGCAACATTTATCTATTTAACAGACCTGTGATCCATTATTGTATTGGCTGTTCTTGTTGGCAACATTGTATGACTTTGGCTCATCTGTCATTTTCTCTTGAGTGCAAAGATGTTTCAAAGAAATATCTGTGAAACAGACGTAGGCCTACATCAGTTTGTCTGGTTTCTTTCCTTATAATCAGGTCCCGATGCTGTTTTTTGTTAAAACCTCCCTGCAATGGATGTAAATGCTTGACTCTCATATTCAGCCTCCAGCTTATTCTTGTGGTGTTCAGTTATGGAAACTTGTAACCATTTTATTATGATTTGTGGCCAGACAGGGAGTGGCTGCAAAGACATATTTTTCAAACATCTGAATACCTTTATTGACCAAATATATTACTGAGTAAAATTGGTGCATTCTCATGAGCCAAGCCATAAAAAAGAAATGAAAGCAAGAAAACAAAGGCTGGAGTTGAATAATTCCAGGGAATTGGTTTCATACTGGCTGTCAGATTTTCAAATTTGTTTCGTAAATCAGAGGCATGATTAGAAGGGCTAAACAAGAGAATGTAAAAAATGTGTTTGAAGAAAACTCTGAGATTTATCACTGGGGACTTGTAACGCACGCCTTAAAACTAAGATAAATTGTGGGTTTAAGATCAGAAGTACAACTGTGTATCATCAGTGTAGAAAGAAAACAGGTCGGGTTCAGCTTCCTATTGTACAAGGATAATTAAAAATGTGTGTAACATATCCTCAGCAGGCACATTTGAAGGTGTTACTGAAACATTCAACCACTAAATGTTACATACCACCCCCCTTCCACTGCACTCACGCAACAACACCATTGTTTGTCGAATAATCTGTCCCCTCAATAGTTGACAGTTTGTTGCGGCTAACGTTGCTAACACTAGTTAGCCAAGGCACATTGCTAACGTCACTATCGCTAGCTAATATTAACATGAGTTATTCTAGTTAGCGAACGTTAAGGCAGCTATTTTTTATTTTTTTTCCACAAACCAGCAACTACCGAATCTCTTGTAAGAAGCTGGAATAATCGTTTTGGACAAACATTCTAAAATCATTGATTTACAATCAAGAAGTTCTGAAGGGCAACAGATTTTTATTATTATTTGTCTACATAAAAATGTTGGCAGTATGACCTTTAATGGTTAATATGTAAGAATTGACCGCAACAAATACATAGAGGGCAGCATGTCATCAGAGCTAACTGCTGCTGATTGTAGGAGCCATTAGCTCGTTAGCTTAGTTAGCTATGAAGCTAGTGGTCTTAACTGACTCTGCCTGGACTGGGAGCACAGAGCACCTGGGGATTGTTCATGTTTACAGTGCTAGCACAGGAGCTTTGGACAGGAAGGAGAAAGAGGTTTCAGGCCCCAGACATGGCTAGCTGGTTAGCATGCTAACTTCAGTAGATATCTCTCCAAGAATATATGACTTTGACGTCTCAAAACTGCTTTTATTCACAATCTGATTATAATTTTCTTTACTTAAAACTAAAATTCCCACATATTGCTCCTTTAAGCCATGATCGAGTGATTCATGTTGTCATTCATGGTTAAAGTATGGCAATAAATTCAGTTTGTTACAGTTTCTAAGTATGTTTGGCATTTTGTCTGGAATTTCACAGAGAACATAACTCTCGGCGAAGACTGATCCAGATGCACAAGTCAGACACGCCTGCTGTTCGGTGTTAAAGTTTAAACAACTACCTTATACAGTTGCCAACCGGGGTTAATTGACTATTAATTGGGAATGGATTTATTTCATAAAATCCAAACCAGGACTGATCCTGTAATGTGAAAGCTATAGGGGTAATTTGTTGATTTCACCCATTAAATCTGTTTCAGCCAAGAGAGGAGACAAAAACAAAGGAGGAATTTAAAGCCTCAAATGAGACAAATGAGGCTTGGCATCCTGAGTGAAGTGGCAGGAAAAGGAGAAACGAGTGAGAGGTGAGATGAGTGTGAAAGAAGAAGAGAATGAGGCGGGGGGGGGGGCTTAGCTGAGCGTGAGAATGACTGAAAATGAATAAACAGAAGGTGGGAGGGAAAGACGGTAAGACAGAAAAAGAGAGGTGGTGGAAGTGAGTGAGTGAGAGATGGGCAGGGAGGTATAAAGAGAGGGAGGGAGTAATATAAGAGAGGCAGCCATAGAGGGAGAGGTGACAGAGTAGATTATCCTCCTCTCCTCTCCTCCTCTCTGCCAGCCTCATCATGTTCATGCTGCAGATGTTGACTGTTATCTCTCTGACTGTTATTCTCCTGGCATCTGTGGAAGGTAGGACACAACCATACTTACTATGTGTGTGTGTGTGTGTATGTGTGTGTGTGTGTTTGTGTGAGTGTGTGTGAGTGAGTGAGTGTGTGTGTGCGTGTGTGTTGCATGGCTTGCATGCACCCTGCAGGTGGACAGTGTAGCAAAGAGAGCGATGGCGAAGACAGAAAAGGGAGAGAAGAGGGAAAAGAGGGATAGCAGCAGCAGCAGGAGCAGCGGGGAGAGAGGCATGGATGTAAACAGAGGGGCAAAACGCAGGAGGACGAGCATCTGAAATCTGAAAGGGCTCAGTCTGTGTGATGGTGTCGTCTCGTCTGTTGTGAAAGCGCTGGAAGTAACGGTGATGGAAGTGCCCGAGGATGGATTCAAAAATCATCTGCGGCATAACGAAGCAGCACTGTCCTATTTTACAGCCCTTATTGCTCCTGCTGCTTCCATCGCACTTTAATTTGTTTACACATTTGCTTTGGATGAGAAAGGCATCATGGCACACCTTCCACACAAACACACACCCCCCCAACCCCCCTCGCTTTCTCTCACTTTCTCTGTCTCTCATTTCCCTGCTATGGTAGTATGTTTTGCAGCACAATGGGATGCCATTGTAACTCCTCTGACATTCTTGTGCGTGTATGACTGCGTGTATATGTAAGGAGAGGGCATGTGCACATCCCGCAGAACAGAGAGCATTTTGCTGTCTGCAAAAGCTGCCAAAGCACTCTGTTTAAGTCATCCACATCGAAGGATCGGCACGATTCTCTGCAGTGAATATGAATGCAAAATGTTTCTGTCTGTTTTCAATGATGTGAAATAATGCACGTTGTTTGAAACTTTTGCGGCTATTATAATGTTGCTTCAGTGTCCTGTTCTCACTTGAAAAAGAGAATAACACTCTAAGATGACCTGGAAAGGAAAGCTAAAATTAAATCAAACGTGTGAAACAGGATTCAACAAGCCACAATGATGAAACTCGGTGAATCTGGTTTTGTTTTTTAATGTTTTCTCGGTTGTTTTTTTTTTCTCTTTTCCCCAGGTAAAGGCGTGCAGATGCAAAGGGATGTCCAGTGCTGCATGTTGTACTCCCAGGGCAAGGTGCGTACCAAAGATGTGTTGCGGTTTGAGGTGCAGACGGAGGGGCCCGACTGCAGTATACAAGCCATCATGCAAGTATTTCAACTATCCACTCCTGGAGCTAAAGAGCACACAGCAATCTGCAGGCATGGAAAATATGCCTCTTGTTAGAGGAGGGCAGAGCCGGGCTGAGAGGCATTGTCATCTTTCCAGGTCATGTTGTTATGGCAGGGCTTGGAGCTGTAATTGCCAGGGAAGTAAGAAAAGAAATATGTGGGAATAACAAGCCATCTGAAAATACCTTCCGAGCCAGCTGAGCCCTGCCGCAGCCAGTCAGTCAGCACAGCAGGGTTTAGTTAAGTAAACCATTCTGCATTGTGATACCTATTGTTTCCAGCAGGTCAGAGAAATCTGATGTTGCAGGGGAACGAGGAGCTTGCTTTTTCATGTGGTCCAGTTAACAGAAACATTGAGTTCTTATGCAGCACATACAACAGTTTCCTTTGCTCCACTCTATTTCAGTGATTCCCAACCTCTTTTCTTCAACTTTTGATCACAGTTTGACTTCTTTTTACCAGAGGAAAAAAAACCTTACCTGACTCTATTTCCAGCATCTTATATCATCTTTTTCTTTGTGATTCCTCAGGGTATTGCTACACCTGACAGACATATTTGTAGTCCTCCAGATTATTGCTGAATCATTGCTTGTGCCAGAATTTGGGGTTTGGGACTTTCTTGTTCCTTCTGTGGTGTCCAGCATGACCTTGTACAGTCATCCTGTGTTGTGTAATAAGCACTGTACTCCTTTTTTAAAATAGTCTTTACACGAAGAAGGCAGTAAAATGTGCAGACCCCAGAGACCGGAAGGTGAAGAGGTTGCTGAGGAAGCTCCTGCAGAGACAGAGAACCAAGGCCCACCGAACCATGTGGCTCCTTCCTCATGACAACCTGCCCGTCATGTCAGAGGTCAGATGCAAGCTACTGTACAGCTATGGTTCTGTTACCCATAGCAATCCACTGGATGTTAAAAGTAATACGATTAAATATGATTTATTAAAGGAGACAGTACTTTAAAGTAGAATACACTGCAATCCAGAATACACTGCTCCTGAAAATGCCTCATCAGTAGTGCCGCCTTAAATTACATGACTTCGTGGCATCACGCTACATCACCATGTCACACATTTGCATAATTTATGCCTAGTGGCTAGTCTGGCACACCAGAATTGATTTAGCACAGCTCTCTTGTTGTAAGTGGCACGGGGTCAGGCGTGTGTGAGCTGACCAATCAGGGCGGACTGTGTATTTGGGAGGGCAGGCCTTAAAGAGACAAAAACAGAGCGTTACAGACAGAAGGACAGTACAGTGCCGTAGCACTGGACAGTATGAGAAAACAGATGCTTTTTTTGAGAGTTAAAGCATGTAAGCCTATTCTAGCAGTGACCCAAAATAAAATTATGAACCTGAAATAGGAAACAATATGTCTCCTTTAAAATGATTTCAGTCAAAAAGTAGACAACGTGATCTATGGATGTTGATTTGAGGGGATTTTCATGTCATTTCCATGAGACATTTTTCTTTCTCTTGTGATCATCAGGACAAGAAAGACAACTGGGCAGTTCTCAATGCCGAGTGATGGAGCACCATGAAATATGGAGGAAAACTCATAGTCATAAGTAAGTTTTTTCTAACCCGTTGACAATGTTGAATCCTTTGAAAGTGCTGTAATACTTGGAAGTAACTCTCTCAAATGTCTCATCCAATATTTCTGCATTCTTCCCGCTCCTCGACAGGCCAAGTAAACTTTCAGTGACTTGTCATCTTTACACGGCGAAGCTCGCTGATTCTCCAGTCGTCTTGTGTCTCTCTCTATCTACACTATCTGTTTCCCTGGGACCAGACCTGGGCAGCAATACATATTTAAATGGCTTTAGATATTTAAACATGAACTGTGCTTGAAATATTCCCAGACATGTGGCTGGAAAAGCCTCAACAGAGGAGTATTTACTTGTAAGATAAGATGAATTGTTTTTTTTTTGTTTGTTTTTATAATGGCTCATACTGTTATTTGCCAGAGTCTGCCTGGAAGTGTCTCCTTCTACAATAACATTACTACTCGTGGCTGATGTGAAATCAGTTTTTAAAAAAGTTTAGTTAAACAAATGATTAACGAGCAGTGATATTAATATTGTATATCAGCATACTCTATGCTTATTTGTGACTTGTATACCTTCAGTGATATGTAATGACACTGCACACAGCGCAGACTTTGAAATGATATGTTTGACTGTTAGACAGGTGAAATCAAAGTGGGATCAGTGAGAAGATTTCACCTGGATACGACCTCCTGTGTGACATAGAGAGCAAATGTTCCAGATATTATGTCCACTCTGTATATTAACTGTTTGTAAACCCACTTGAAGCCCAAGTCAATCTTTTAAAAGGAGGCCCTCAGGCATCTACCAGAGATTTAAATATCTACGCATTTGCAGTTTACATTTGTCTTTTCCACCGATAGTCCGTCACAAAACTATGCCAAAGTATTCATGATTCAATTCACCACATGGCAAGGCTGTTAAATCTTAGAGGGCTCAACTGTGTGTGAAACACACAAGTATTGTATTGTAGAAGAATGCACTGTATGTTAAAACAGTAACTCAAGTGAACTATTTTATAAATTAATCTGAAATAATAACTGTAACTGCCCCACTGTTTTTTCTGGCTGTCTGTTTGCATGTCTTATTTACCACACAGTACCGTTATGTAGCCATGCTAGCAGTGTAGCTACAGGGATGGAAGTGTTTTTGGGTTGATCACTGTGGTCCAAACTGAAATATCTCAACAGTTATCATGACATTCATTCTGCTACCATGCCTACAAAACAGAAGAAAAACATATCTTTTACTATCACTCTTTGTCTTGTTTTGAACCAAGCATGACATAGAACTGAATCAAATTGCGCAGATTAACCATTAACCATTTTCTCAATCAAAGAAGAGTTCTCACATTATAACAATATAAGTTAACATGTTTTACAAGGTTTCTTTGCTATAATGTGATCAAACTGAAAATATGTCGATAATAAGACAAATACTATATTGTAATAACAAGAAAAGGATTAAGCGTGTGAAAAGTTTGTATGTCATAATAACATGAAAATATCCTGTTCTAATGTAAAAATATTTTGTTATAACGACAACTTTTTCATTTATTGTAATTAATACTTATGAAATATTCTCTTTCTGGCTTGTCTACAATACCCTTCCATACCCTCAGGATAAAAATGTAATTAACTTTTTTAATTTTGGTGATCCCAAACATGTTTTCAGGTACATTTTAATTTTCCAAGCAGTTATGATATTTAGGTTTAATACCTCAGCTGTAGGCTACTTTGTGTCAAGTGCTAATCAGCAAATGTTAACATCATAAAGGAAGATGATGAGCATGAAAAACATTTTACATTTTTTTAAAGATATATCATGTAGCATATAATGTCAGCATTTAAAATGTTAGCATGCTTGTGTTAGCATTCAGCATAAAGCATGGCTGTGCATGGTTGTCTCTTCTGTAGGGATCATTGTCATGAACTAGGATGTCATAAGAGGTTTAAGCACGTAAAACACTGCTTAACAGTTGCAACATTCAAACAGAAGCACACAAAGTGAAGTTTCACCATTTTAGTGGTGAACTATTTGTATTTAAATCAAATAGTTTTAACATAGTGATGATAGTATGATTATAATGGTCAACAGTTTGAAACTATTTTTCTCATATTAAATGCGACTCATGTATGCTTTAACAGAGAACAGCTTCTGGACAGGAGGATATCCTCCACCAGGGGTAGCCACAAACACAATAATGAGACCCACATTTCAATTCCTGAGCCATTTACTTTTCACATTTTTCATAAGCGGTCCATCAAAAATGTTGAGCTTTTCACTCAAATCACATCAAGCATGGAAACTAAAATCAGACCTCTTCATGAGCATGTAACCAATACAAAGTCAGAAGAGCGTTAGGTTAAATGATACATTTTTTCACTTTCATAATTATGCACTACACTTTCCTCTAAAACAACCAACACCAAAAAGCATAAAGCATTTGTACATTCAATTCCTCAAGGCATTGACGAGCTTTCTTCACAGTACCTTTTCACAAAACAGCAAAAATGAATCCATCCTTAGCTTGAAATACATCACTCGAGTTAAAATAACACAGAATTAAATACCATATTTAGTTGGTAGTATGAATTACAAAACAAAAAAACACAATTCAAGGGTATATTAATGTCAAGCACAATGTGATCAACTACGAAATATCTTCTAATGGTCATGAAACTACATTTGTTAATACTTTATAAATCAGTAATGATGTTAAAATTATATGCAAGAACAACCAAATCTGAAATTTAGAGGAAAAAAGGAAAAAATAACTCAAAAGAAACATATTTATGATTCTCTTGTATGATATTGCCTTCACCTGTTTGATGTACAATGAAGTGAATCAAAGAGTTTCAGACATAGTATAATCGCAGTACAATTTAAAAGCAATAGCACCAAAGAAATACAGGAAATAAAACACAAATATATCTACGCAAAACAACAAGGATTCTCCTTTACACCGTCCTCCAGTGTTTAACAGTCAGGTACATCCAAAATTGTATAAGGACAAGAAAACGTAAATTATATTTTAATAAAATTATTCAAAACAAAACAGTGCAGAGATCGAAATATTTACATTCTGCTGATATGCTCGAGTATTGTGTGTAGTGCTGTAGAAGCTCCATGTCTAAGTCCTACTGGAGGTAGTCATAATGAGAATGACAAAGGCAAGTGTTTGCAAATAATATGTATTAACTCATGCAGAAGAAATAGTCAAATTATGCGGATTTTGTTATCTGCAAGATTGGAAAATAAGATGTTTAACTCCATGTCTATGGATGTTCGTTTTTCTCAACATGTTCTCAGTCCCATCTCGTTAGTTACAGCGGCTTGGTCAGTGGCCTTAAGCTTCAAACCGTGACGCTCTACAAACCGCTCTAGTGTCAGTTTTGTATATGGTTTTGCGGTCAAATTAGCACTAATACGTTATTTGCAACCACCAGTGAGACTTACTGACAAACAGCTTACATAGAATGACATATGACTTTTGGAATGTTATTAATGTTGTCAGATGGCTATGATGGTTATGGCAAAAAAAACTGCCCGGTTAGGATTAGGCTTAAAGAAATACTTGGTTAGGCAGAGGTAAGATAAAGTACTTGTATGAGGTTAGGCATAAACACTGCCATCCCTTGTCTCGGACTTTCTCGCTCTTTATACTGCTACCTAGGGTCACATCAACAACTGACACTGGAGGAGTAAATACTCAAGTTTTAAAGCGTAGGGCTGTTGACCAGGCAGATATATTTGACGTGCTGGGAGTGAGAATGGGCTGGTTTTTCTATAATACTTTGTATTCTAATGCTGATGCTGATCTTTGAAAACGCGATGAGGCTTAAGACTTTTTAAAATTGACTTTCAGCTGTCTTTGACATGATGAGCCTGTCTGACATTGATTTAAACAGTCATCAAACAGCAAAATGCCCCCAAATAACTGGCACTGACAGTATCAGATTGTAGGCATAGGATGTGTAACTGTTCCTAAACAGCTTGTGTACTAATTTCCTGTAGTCAAACAACCCCGGGCCAGGCTTTGCTCCAGGGAACTGGCTGAGTTGACCACAAACTACTATTTTCTAAGATTGTTCCTGCACTGTTGCAAGCCAACCCTCTAGCTTAAATGCTTTTGGTACACGAAGCTCGTCGTGTCTTGTCTTCACATCGTGGTCTCACTGTTGCGGTGATTGAGTGTGTCATTTTCCTGGCAGATAAGCTGGTAGGGCTTCTCATTCTCCTCGATCACAGAGTTGCGCACCTCAGCATCCTGACTCTGCAGCTCTCTACGGGAAAGGTGCTCCACGATGCCAGCCCCGAGCGAGTCACCCAGCACGTTGGTGGTGGTACGCAAGCGGTCCCTGGGTAGACAAGAGAGAGAAAGATGGAAAACAGTACAGACAGCGGACATGTTATCGTACATCTGCTATAAAAACACCACAAGCCCAACAATCATGAATGTGCCTCTAAACAGAGGCGCTCTAATCTGTCACTCTGCATTATGCATCAGTAACCTTTGTAGTGGTGGGACCTCTGGGCTCTCTGAAGCTTTACAATGACATTTAGGTTGGCAGACCCACAGAACAGTACGCAGACCAATCCCTATCAAGCTGACATTTAGTAAGAACTCACAAGAACCAATCCACGGCGATGATCAGTGTTATGTCCTCGGTGGGCAGTCCCACCGATGTCAATACTATCACCATGGTAACCAGGCCAGCCTGAGGGATGCCTGCTGCTCCGATGCTGGCAGCAGTTGCCGTGATACTGCGTGGGCGGTGGGAGGGATGGAGAGGAGAGTGAAGACATTTAATAAAGGGAAACAAACAAACTGCACATGTGCACTTCTGGTGGGAGTGATAAAAGCTCATGAGGAAATATGAAATTATGTAAATCAGCTTTGAGTTGGTCACACATAAATATAATCACACACTGCAGAAAGTTGAGCATATGTTGTCAAAGAGGATTATACCATGAAGTCAATCTGAGTATAATAATATATGTATACACATTGGAATGTACATTGGTGATAAGATGAAGCAATACAGAATATTTTCTGAATGACGGGGCTCCGTATGTCCAGCATCTACAGTTTTTGCACATATGGTGTAAACCGAAGCTGATAAAATTAATCGAAGCTTACCTGATGGTGAGAATCTGGCCAAAATTAAGGTCCATGTCATTGACTTGTGCAATAAAGATGGCTGCCACAGCCTCGTAGAGGGCGGTGCCGTCCATGTTAATAGTGGCGCCCACAGGGAGGACGAAGCGTGTCACTCGTTTGTCCACGCGGTTGTTCTCCTCCAGACAGCGGAAGGTGATGGGCAGGGTGGCAGAGCTGCGGTTTAACATTGTATAATATTGTATCATATCATATTTTATCGTATCGTATCATACTGCATTATATCATATTGTACACTATCTTATTGTCTTGTATTATATCATATTGTATTGTATCATACTGTATAATATCGTATCATATATCGAGTTTGTCTGCCAATCTTAAAGTGTAACCTGCAGTATATAGTTTCATTAAATCTGAATCTCTTTGCTCATTGTTGTTGTTTGTACCAGAATCAACACTACAGAATCAAAACTACAATATAATATATTGCCTTCTTTTCATGACACATAACCTCAAACACACTGACTGGGACACAGACATTAAACAACACCAGTATCTGAGCAGGAGAGAGGATGACACTTACCTGGATGAGGTCCCCAGAGCAGTGATGAGCGCCTGCAGTATGCCACCAATGAAGGTGTAGGGATTCTTCCTGGTCACCAGGAAGTAGAGCAGTGGCAGGACAAAGAGGCCATGGATGAGGAGACCTACAATGACAGAGACGGTGTACATCCCAAGCTGGCCACCCACCTCTGCCAGATTCTTCATCTCCACAATCTTTCCGGCAATCAGGAACAGGATGCCCACTGGAGCATACCTGAGAGGTGAGATGTTCAAGGAAGACAGAGAGACAGACACATCTGTTGGGCAACTTAAGTGACACAACTCTTACAGGAATACTTAAGTAGAAACCTAGAGTTCAGAGTTTAGGGAGTGTGAGGTATGTCTTACTGACCAGATTATGATGGACACCAGCCTCATAATGGCTTCATTCAGGCAGTCGAAGAAGTCCCTGAGGGCCTGGCCCTTCTGCTTCATGTTGCCAATGACCAGACCAAAGCACATGGAGAAAACCACCAAACCGAGAGCGTTCACTCCGGCAGAGGAGCCGGACACAGGGACCGTCTCCTCTACTGTCTCCTGTGGGAGAAAAATGCAAGATGTTGTCGAAGCACAAGCGCTCAGTCGATTAATGGAGCACCAGTGAGTGGAAAAGGACAAGTTTTCCATTTCATTTTTCATTCCACTTAAATCTTTACGCGTTAATATGAAGTATATCAGAGAGCATCAAATCCTTGTTTTCCCCAGAGGAGATGTCTGCCTCTATCACCCACCTGTATGGTGTGCAGCACCCTGCTGAGGTTCGTGTTCAGCTTAGAGTCTGTCATGTTTAGAGAGTCGGTGAGGTTCAGGGTCACCGTCACATTCCTTGTGTGGACAGTCTTCTTGTACACAGTTTTGTACTGCAAGCGAGAGCATGAAAATCCAATAAAAATAAATAAATAATAATAATAATTAGGGTGTTAAGATATTTGAGATTGAGTAATGAGGCAATTCAAGTTTGATTTCACAGTGAAATGATTTGTTCCTTTTACAAGCTTCTTTGGATGGATGACGCGTGTTGTGTTATGCAATGAAATGTATGTGTTTTCTGTTTCTATGAGCAAAAATGAAATATGTTAAAGGTAATAATATTCGTAGCATATGACTGATTGGAAAAGACAGCCTCACCTGCTTGAAACAAGCCTCCACCAGATTGGGAGGAAACATGTTCCTGCGGCGAAAGGGTAAATCATTATATTTATATTCATGCTCATATTTCCATACGCACTGGCACATGTGTCACAGCAGGTTGTACATTTTATAACACTACTAACATGTTAATATTCATATCAAGCAATAGTAAGAGAACAGAGTGTGTCATCTTTTGATCAGACACAATGGCTGAATGAGTTTGCGGATGTCCCCAAGCACTGTTTCCACAGATTAATCTACATCACAGCATCCTTAAAGTTTACGACTTCTAATGATATATCTTGTGTCTTTTAATCTAAAGTGTTAAAAAGATCTGCTGCTGCTAAGCTCAGCTAATTGAGTTTTGGCTGTGGCATCTTATCAATAATCGATATGAGAATGATGCCAATCTTTTCATCTGACCCTTTGCATTTCTCAAAATGTCAGACATTAACTAAACATGGAAGATGAGGCGGCATGTGGACACACTCAAAACAGCTGTACATATTTGTTGGGGCGAGGGGGAAGTACTCTTTGTATTGCTAAAAAAAAGAAAAAGCACAACATTATAAGATATGTTACTGTGTTGAAAAATTCAATAAACAAATGTAAAAAAAAAAAAAGCTGTACATTAACAATGGCTGTTTCTCAGCTGTTACCTGATCAGATCCAGGAAAGCATCAGCAGTCTGAACTGGTTCTATGTTTCCACTTTTGTCCAAAGGACTGTCCCTGCTGCCTTTCCCCGGCTGGATGATCATCACGGTGACAATGCCGATGAACACTGCAATCAGGGTGGTCACCATGTAGTAGACCACTGCGCGCAAACCCATCTTACCTGACGCTTTGCTGTCCAACGAGGAAATACCTGAGACAGCGGAAACACATTTTAGAAATTATTCAGCTTCAAGTTAAGATTTTGTTAGCATCTTTTGGAATGTACATTGACACACTGTAATTGTGCAGAAAACAGTGAAGCACCTGGGTTTTCTGACATTTATTGTTATTTCTGGCTGAGAATGAAGCTGTCGATACTTAAAGTTGAGAAGTTAACAATTCCCCTAACTCTAACCTCTCCCATTTTAGGGTCTAACTAATAATCTCCTGAAACATGCTGGGAGCAATAAGAGTGTGTGTTCTTCTGTGAAGAAGCCGACCTGTGACCAGACTGGAGACGATGAGAGGTAGCACCAGCATCCGCAGCATTCTCATTAGTAGCTCCCCAGGAAAGGCAAAGTACTTGATCTCCCTCAGGGACAGGTTGTGGGGGCGTAAAGCAAAGCCCAGGATTACACCTGAATACATTCACCCACCCACCCACACACACGCAGTACACAAAGTGAAAAAAAGTCAGCTGACTGCAGAGACTAATGTCAAACCTCCAAAGTTTCGCTCACCTAGGGCTACAGCGGCGACAGTTAACAGGACGAACAGGTTCCTCTTGAGGAAACCTTTGACGCTGTTCTGGCTGATGGAGCTCATCCTCTCCTTCATGCTGCTGGCTCTCCTCTCCATGACCCTGCGTAGACGCCTCTTCAAGCTTCCTCTCTCTGGCAGGGGGGGTTTGTCGGAGTCCTCGTTTAGGAAAAGAGTGGCGCTGGTGGGGGGCTTCTCGTTCATAATCAGATCCAGCACCTGGTCCAGAAGGCAGGTCTCGTGGGAAACTAGGAGAAATAATTGGTCAGAGATTCAGTTTTTTAGTGTGTGTGATTTTTGGCAGGAACTGTAGGCTGGATGACATTTCGATGATATTGACGAACAGGCAGAAAGCATTAGCTCCCAAAAACAGATGGTGGAGAATTGTAAACAGGAGGGAAAATCACATCAGATGGACCAATACTGCTGCTGTGTGTGAAAGATTAAGGCAACTGCTTTAGACTTGTAATCAAAACTAAGCCCAGCTATGACACAATAATTAGAGTTAATTATCCATCCATCCATCCATTTTCATCCGCTTTAGAGTTAATTAGAGTTGCTTAATATTTGGTACCAGAGTGAGGTCTAATGTGGAGAAGATCTCAATGAATTCGGATGAATGAGTGAAGACGTCGTCAGGGAAGCAACTTAGGAGGGCGTCCAGCTCATCAATAAAATCAAGGAAAGGACAGGGAGGGCGAGAGATCTCCACAATGTTGAGCTTGAAAGGAATGGTGACAGAACCAGCATGGAATACAAGTGCAGATCTGGGTAGGTGGGCCAGGGGAAAGACCTGTCAGGACCACATGGGTGCGATGAGGAGTCCAGTGGGGAGTGTGAGAATGAGTAGGCAATTGAGAGGGCAACTGGAGTGGCAGTGTTTTCTGGGGTGATCCAGGTCTCCATAAGGGCCAAGAAGTGGACAGTCTACAGGGAGGCTCAGGCTGAAATGGTGTCTGCCTTCTTGACTGCAGACTGGCAGTTCCATAGCCCCCCTAGTACTTCAAGTTCAGTACTGGTGGAGAATGTTGGGTAACAGAGATTGGCTGGGTTACAGCCTCGAGCAATGGGTCTCCCAGTGAAACCTTCTCCGGTTTGATTTCCTGACTGGGATTGGGTAGGACTCCTGGCTGCGATGGGTGGTGGACTGTATAATTTGGACTCCCTTGATGGACTCCCGCAGAGAGACTTGTTAAGTCTTTATTTGGCTGTCCTGACGCTAGTAGTCAGTGGCTGGCCCATATGTGCTAGATTTACGCATGCACGGTTAGCTCCGCTGTGAAATCAAGCCTATAGCTGAGCTAGCCAAAACTGGCTAATGGCCACTCAGCGTCAACAGTTTCACAAGAACTTAAACAGTCTGACTTGATATGTATCTTTCTGACTCTGCTTCTGTCAATAAAAGCTACCCATCATTGAACGCTGGATTTTATTTGCTTGTAAAAACCTGTGTGGAAATACTTTTTTAAAGATATCTCTGAGTACTTCCTCTCTGTATGGATTGCTCATTAGGTTACACATACCTTATTATCAGTGAACACACTGGTGTCATTAGCGAGTTAAATATTTAGCCAGCTATTTAACATCAAGGCTAAGCTAGTAAGCTAACCTGTCACTGAACACAACACTAAGTAGTGTAAATATATTTACATGAATGTATATTATAAACGGTAAAATTACAGTTTACAAAGTAACTAGTAACTGAATTAATCAAATAGATGTAGTGGAGTAACAAGTACAATATTTTCCTCAAAAATGTAGTTGAGTGCAAGTATGGAGTGGCAGAAAATGGAAATACTCAGGTCAAGTACTTAAGTACATGTACTTAGTTACATTCCATTACTGCGGTATGGAATATGGAATATGCGGTATGTTATTTAGTTAACATTATTTAATCATTAACTAAATAAATGCCACCTTTTAATGTAAAATGCAGAGGTCTGTTGGTCAAACTATAAGTAGATGAAAGAAACATTATTTCACAACAATTTGTTTATATACTGGTTGTATCAACTGAATAAAACAAATTCATGAGTATGGAAATCACCTGACCAATATTTCATAGCCAATTATTGACTAGGAGCATGTCATTACTCAGTTATAACAGAGAGATGAGGGAAAATTACTCACCAGTATAACAAGTAAATAAATAAATGAAACATTTATCAATTCTGATTGGACCACTGCAAGAAAATTATATAGAATTCAAGTATTTGTTATTAGATGTACCAAAGTCATAAAACTAAACGCAGTTGTCAAGATTTTGAGTAAAACTATTATTTTGTCAAGACAATGAATATTCAAAGATATCAGCCCACCTGTTTGTCCTCTCCAACCAGCAGTGCTAACGTAACACATATTAAACGTTAAATTACACTGCATGACCTTAAATATGTCTAGTTCTGGCTCCCTTATTGCACGATTAAAGCTATATTAACTGCCTTTTTTGGTTTAGAGAGTTAGTAAATATGTCAGCTCTGGTTTTCCTAATCTTAACTGTGATCACGTAAATAGAATTGAGCTGAAACAGCACTAAAAGTTCAAAACATTGAGCTTCAGTAGTCTTACCGTGTTTCACTCTGCTGAGCAGCACAAGGCGGTCTGTGTGCAGCACGTGGCAGCTCCTTATCTATCTAGGCTACAACGTCTCTTCTGAATCACCCTCTTCAAACAGACCCTGACGCCCGGCACTTGAAGAACAATATAGTGAATGACCAGCCTCTTCATCAGCTTGTCATTTAACGCCAATAAACTCACCCTGAGCTCCGACACCTTTACATTTGCATTCTTCCCAGAGGGATAAACACTCAATCTATTCTGTTTGCTTCATTCTCATCTATTGATTTTCCTTTGTCCATTGTTCTACGGTTCACATTAATCTACACATCCTACACATGGAGTTAAAGACCCATTGTTGAGAAGGTTGTGTGGCATGATCCTATATAATCCAAGCCCATGTTTTAGCTTGGTGTCAGATGCAGAATAATCAGCTCTCCCTCGGCAATGTTCACACTTACTGCCTATTAGCCGTGTGTGTGTGTGTGTGTGTGTGTGTGTGTGTGTGTGTGTGTGTGTGTGTAACTGACACACAAGTGGAAACATCTGATTAAAATATGTAACACAGTCACAATGTTTTACAATAAGTCTGAAGGACTCCAGAGAGTGCCGACGATCGTGTTACACCACCGAGTGCTGAATGGATGAGAGCGGATGGAGAGGGCTGTCTGAGTGACACTTCTGTTTCTGTCCAGTTCGTGCGGCTCCATGTTAACATTGAAATGGACGACCACTCACAACAACAAAATGTAGAGTCACACTCTGTGCATGTTCACTGCAAATCCGTGTAACAGAGAAAACAACGAAGGAACAATGAGACCATGAATGAATGAAACCGTGAAAACATCAGCTGCTGAGCATAAAGACACCATTGTGCCTATATCCATCAGACAGTCAGACTCAGGCTATGTTATTGAAATGATTATAACTTTGCCTAGGAAATAACAGTTGTGTTAATACACTCTGCTGTGTGTTTTTATGAAAACTACAACACTAACTACCTCTGACTCTGATCGTTTAAAGTAGACAATACAATCTTATTCAAGTGAGCAGATACAAGCAGCTTTATAATAAAGTGTTTTTTGGCCTTCCAAGGCTTTATCTGAAAGGACAGCCTAAGAGATGTCAGACAACATGATGAGAGAGAAAAGAGGGATGACATACAGTGAATGGCCACAGGTCAGGAAATGGGATGTGCACTCTATCTGTGGCGCCCAGAATGCAAACATTTTCTAATACACAAATATCATGTTGAATATTCTAGTGACTCAGTCCAGGTCCAGTCTCATTTCCTGTCATCTCTCTCTAGATTTCAAATAAAACACCTTACAATTGTTAAGAATAAAAAATTTTAAACGGTTCCACTGTATGTTTAATAAGTAAATGGTTAAATTCGATGACGCTTATCTGGGGCCGGGTCGCGGGGGCAGCTGATGGATGGATGGATGGATGGTTAAATTCGAGTACTGTATATACTGTCATGGTTTAGGTCTTTGATTTGTTTTTTCCTGCTTTATTTTGTAGATTATATCCTTATGTTTACTTTACTTTCAACTTCCTGTCTCATGTCTTCTTTGGGACATCTGTGTCTCCTCTGTTCCTGCTTAGATCTCTGTGGCTCTGGCGTTCTCAGTTTTCTACGTCTCTTTAGTTTTTTCCTCCTGCTTACCTTGTCCTGACTTTTGTATATTATTTTGGATTTTGTATTTTCGACCTTGGACATTGGTTTATTATAAAAAGCTGGATTTTTGTTCTTTTACCTTCCTTCCTCTGTTTGTCTCATGTCACAGACAAGGTAAAATAAAATCTTGAGAATTTTGTTTGAAACATGTAAAGTGCTTGTGGTGAAGCATTTCAAAGCTTATTAGATAAGCAGAAATATTGGAGCTACGTAACATATTTCCAATTTTGTACAATCAGAGCATGCCACACTTACAAACATACGATTGGCTGATGTAACCTTTGGATAATTGACCGGGTGTAATGTGAAAATGAACAGAAACACTGCCATGTTCTTATTTCGTTGGCAACTGCAGTTAAGTCGCTTTACTCTACTGCACTGTTTTATTGCATTTGAGTCAATGAGTCTCATTTGAGCAGCTGTGTCAGCAGTGTCGTGCCAGAGCAGCCACCGGACTTCCAGTCTGAAGCCACCAACTCCAGCTCAAACTGCTCGGCTCTGGTCAGGCTGCAGGCAGCGCTCTTCTGTCTGACAACCCAAACATCCAACACTGCATTACAGACCAGTGATGAACATTTCAACATAAAGCTAACAACAAGGCCAAATGAGGGGCTATAATAAGGGTTGTTCCAATAATGCAGCCAGTTTTAGAAATGCCTTGGGTACTGTCCAGAATCTGTTTTGGATATCAACAAGTACCCAAGTCAATGGACCAATTCGATATCGCTTAATTTATTTATTAGCATCCAGCAGCTTCCCGATCACCTCTATGAACCTTGACAGAATTTTTACCGGACAAGAAGCAAACTGCAAGCGACTGTATACTCTGTGACTGGGAGAGGGATTCCTTCTCTTTGGCTCTTCCTGAGGTCTTTTTTTCCAGCTAAAAGGCAAGGGTCTACTTTTCTTGGTTCTCCTACTGAACAAAGTTTAGGTATTGAAATCGGTATAAGGAATACGAGAAAATGTTTTTTGAACATCTCTATCGCTAACAGTAATGTAAAGCATCAATAAGTCTGAGATTGGTCAGCAGGAATTTCTTTTCATACAGATAACAAAAATTGTTTTATCATTGAATCCGAAACCACTGCAGCACTTAACACTCTCAAATAATACAACTTGAGCTCAGTGTGATCAGTGTTGTTGGTGGGCATGCAGCTTGTAAGGCAGAGCACATTTCACATCTCAGCTAAAGCCACTTCGGACTGACATGTTAAAACATACGAGGACACAAGAATCTCATCTCAGGCTGTTACATACACAATCTGTTTTAGTCTCACGTGATTGCTTATCTACACCGCTGCACAACAATAATGGCACCAATGATGATACTTTAAGAACTATCAGCGATATATGTTATCAGGTGATTTATCCCCCAGACAAATAATTTTCTTACCGATTCCAATAAAATGTCAAAATCAGAAAAAAATAAATCTTACATAGATTTGTTAAAACCCCAAATATCTTTCAATAGAAGGGCATTTTTTTTCCCCTGGTAAATTCCAATATCCACTCCTCTCCGCATAACCACAAGAAATATAGAGTTAAAAGTAGCTTTTCAGCTCTGAGAACT
This sequence comes from Diplodus sargus, assembly GCA_903131615.1. Taxonomy (NCBI): domain Eukaryota; kingdom Metazoa; phylum Chordata; class Actinopteri; order Spariformes; family Sparidae; genus Diplodus; species Diplodus sargus. Next base: position 7,139,546 of record CAEMYA010000103.1, read on the forward strand.
GGCCACTGGTCACTCACCACTCATGGTTGCGAGTCTGTGCCAAACTGTCCGATCAAAGTCAGGAAACAGCTCTCAGCTCGTCAGCCTGAGACAGACGGTCAGGACGGTGTGCGTGAAGCTGACAGGAGGACTCGCTGCTCTGCTCTCATAAGCACACAGACATGAAAAGGCCTCTCATATGACCTGACCTTCTCACACCTCCACACACACACACACACACACACACACACACACACATGCATGCACGTCGAACACCCAACCTTTTGCAGGCCCATGGCAAGTCCATCAAAGTCAAATCCAACCATCTAGTTTCCATTCCACTAATCCGACACTATACACAACAGATCCACCTCTCTGATGACAGAAACCTGCTCATGTGACCACATTTTGTACAGCGTGACACGTTAATGTATGCAACAAAACATCCATAAAGGTTGATTCATGGCCGTGCGATAAAGGGTGAAGCTGCTGAAATGGCTCCGAAGCTAAACCAAAGACTATGTATTGCCCAAGGGATACACTCGCTTTTTAACCTTGCGTTCGCAAAGAAAACCGGCTGCGTCGTGAACGTAATTGTTCACATACGTTCCGTTTGTTACTGGAGGATACCACTCGGGGGCACACCAGAGGACTACGGATCTCCACAGAGCCTCCAGATTTATGTAACGCAAACTGCGAAGATGGCGACATGGACACGGATACATGTCTCAGCAGAATGTCACCCTTCGCATTCTAGCAACAGGTGTCTGCCACCATACTGCCCCTACGCCGCCCCTACCATTCGTGTGAGTATTGCATCCAAACGGGGGCAGGATTCACAAGGCAGTCCTCACGTGCTTTCAATTTTTTAATATATGGACATAAAAAGCTGACAGCAACAAAGCAACTCATACCTTACATATCCCACCGAACAAACAATTCCACAAAGCAAGCAGGCGAACAGGAAGACAAACACATGAACACAGCAAAAAACAATACACAAACACACAAGTTCGAGCCACAGCGGACGGCTTTTGAGATACCACAAATGAGACGCAACAACTTTGATTGGCTGCGTGTGTTTTCCTCTACAAGGTCCTGATGATCCATTTGAGTAACTCATGTCAAGCAGAGCCATCGTCACTGCAAACCCTCTGCTCACCGTCGCCTCTTCCCGTCACAGTGAAGGAAATTACAAAAAACACAGCAACAAAGACTAACCGCAGTGAAACAACTACTGTGCTCAGTTCAATCTCACAAGATCCAGCCTTCTAGAGTTGTGATGATGTCATGAACCGGTGAGAAATCCTACACTGAACTAAAAATCCAAACCTTCACTGGGTCTTTGTTTCCCTGGGGAAACAGAAACACCTGTGATGTTTCCTATTTTACTCACCTATGATCAAGAAAAAACAAAAACACAGAGATGACTCAGGGGCAGAAAAATCAACAGTTGCCTTCTACAAGAATCCAGACTTGACATTGTTTAATCATGAACAAACTGTTAAAATCCTCTAAACTGGATTCCCAGTTATCTTTGATCTAATTTTAACAAGCTACTGATAATCCAGTAAGAATAATGACGAACAGTGGAGAAACTATGGCAACACACCGCTCTGGAAATGAACTAATCTCCTCAGTCAAGTGAAAGTATAGTAGCAACAGGTTAAAATATGTAAATTGCGCATAAATTATGCCTGCTTCTCAAATCATTGGAGGCGAGAGGGAAGTATGTAAAAGTCAAGATATCTCACACACTGCTGCTTTGATTTAAAACCCTTCATTAGGAAATCTCCATCGCACAAAGTCCCCCAACTTTATGAAAGAGAGATACAAAATTGCTGGAATGTGCCTTTAATTTGTAGTCAGTGTAACACTTGTCACTCTCAGACTAACACCGACACTGTGTCAGAGAACCTCACCGGTACTGGCTGAAGTTAACCCACTGCACTGACTCCAAAATGGTTAAATGTATTTCTTTTTACAGTGTTCTCAGTGTGTTGATAGATAAACAGATTGAAAGTTGCTGCAGAGGAAATCAGAAAAGATGAAGTCAGATACCCTGTTTCAAGCCGTCATGAGGAGACAGATCCCTCCGTCTTCAACTGCTTGTCCTCCCTGAAGACGCTGCAACAACAAAAAAACAACAACAAAAAACAACAACAACAACAACAAAAAAAAAAACATTTGGGGATTAAAACTTCACCATCATCCAGACAAGTTCCACACAAATCGTGTCCAGGAAGTGACTTTTAAGACAAAATGACAACAAATCCAATCTTACACACCTCTGTCAGGCTGCCCAAGACGCTCCTCACACCTCATGTGAATCTCTCTCCCTCTCTTTCTCTTTCTCTGTCTGCACCACGCAGCCGATAATGAACTAGTGTTGCCCACACACTGTATCTCCGCTCATCATCATCATCATCATCATCATCACCGTTATCGCCTGTTTTTTTTTTTTTTTTTTTTTTTTTTTTTTTTTTTTGGGTTTGTTATTTTTTACCACCGAGCGGCTGATTGTTGGTTCTTGCGCGGAGCCTCCGGCGGAGAGGAGCGCCTGGGAGGTCTGCGTGGGAGGAGGAGAGGTGAAAGGATCCTTCACGAGAGAAATACATTAATAGAGTTTTAAAACCACCTGCTGCCTGGCTACAGCAATGAAGCGGATACGCTACTTCCCGTATGATTTTTTTTTTTCATAATAAGATGAAGGAATATCCACTTTATGATGAGCTGGTTTATATCTCCGACACATTTGTGCTTGTTAAACACTGGGTTTGGGTCCCGGGGGAGTTGGAAGCATCGTCTCTACTACAGTGCATCTGCATACAGCTCCGAGCCACCCTGGGGAGCCGTGTGTTTGTAACCCTTTGGCACCCAGCTGCCCAGCTTTTCCACTCTCGCACCCACTCACTCCTGTTCACGTTCACACAAGTTTGCATTGATATGCATGAAGCCCTCCACGCACCGATACAACCGCACCGTATTTGTGTGGCGTTATCCATCATGTGTGAGTTTTATTATGCCGTGTGTAAAATTACAGGGAGAACACAAGAGCAGCAACAAAATTAATCATACATAATTACACATTTAATTAATTCAATATAATTATTTAAACTCTCTGCAAGCATTTTTTTAAAAGTGTGCATTTTGAAATTAATTTTTCGTTTTGACAGTTTTTTTAAGGAACAGACGCAAGATATGTGCTTGAATTTCCTCTCAAGTTTCATCAAATTCAAACAAGATATCTGTGATGCAACTGTGCCACTCCTTATTCCAACAGATTCCTACGGCAAAAGTTAAAGGTTAAGTACACCCCAAAATATGAAAATTCAGTCGTTCTCCAGGCTGCTCACCCGCATGCTGATGGAGAGTGAACCGAAGTTTTGTAGTATGAAACGCATTTCTGGAGCTTCACAGCAGAAAACAACGTTGCAGCATTCACCTAAACGACTGAAGGTGATGAGGACTTGTTTTAGATGAATGAGCTTTTCAATTGTTCTGTATGTTTTAAAACAAGTCACAGTCTTCTTCAGGTGTTTAAGCGAGAGAGAATGCTGCCACACTGCTTTTCTGCGAAGCCCTAGAAATGTTTTGTGGACTTGGACGCTTCCCCTGACCTCCTACTGGCACTACGGTGGGTGGACGATGAATTTTCATTTTTTGAGCGAACTTATCCTTTAAGCTTCTACAAATTCTTCAAACACGAAAAATGTGACAAAATTGCACCTCTCCTTTCCAAAGCTTCATAGAGGGAGTTCATTCTTGAACCTTGGAAACAGGAGTTGTACGGAAACACACTGTGAGATCCATTTCGCGACTGTGGCTGAACTACCTGCCAAATCCTGATGTCTCCTACAGCAGATGATGTGTCCAGGTGTCATGGCTTGTCTTTTGTCTGAGCGCTTCTCCTCCACATTGTCCTAAAAGAAACCTTTATAAATTAAGTTTTGCTTAAGTTTATGTGATGACTTTGAAAGTGCCAGACAAGCTATATGACTTGGGATGAGACTGCTGTGCCATGATGGAAAAGAAGTCAGCTACACTAAACCCATCACATGAGGATATTTGAATTGTGTATTTTGCAGGATTCCATACCAGATGTATCTTTGGAAATAAAGCTCTGTGAGTTTGAACAAGGCCCTGCCACACAGCATTTGTAAAGATAGAGCCTGCAACAGGGTCAGCAGAATAAGATGTTAATGACCTTTCTTCCTTTTATTAAAAAAAAACAGAGATCCCCTCGACGTGCCCATACGTCGTCTCTCCTAGAACATGCGGATGAATGTGCGGCTTTGGACTTCCCTCTGATTCCAATGTGGCGGAGGACCAAAGTGATAGCAGCAGATTGCATCGCCATGGCAACACAATTATCCTGCCATAACGTGGGAGGCAAGGATCATGTATGATCCACGGTTGGATAGCGTAATTATTCACCCGCCTGCAGGAAGGAACATTTATCTCTTCTGTGTTATCTTTAAGCATGAAGGAATTCTCTCGGTGCAACATATCAACTATTTTGTTGAGTTTTTAAATGAGTTTACTGAATCCACTTAAATAGATTCAGCTCAAACCACCTCGGTCCATTTGGGGAGCATGACAACAAAAGTATGACGAGTAACCATTATTTGTGAATGCTGATTAAATCATAACACACGGTACCTGCTGCTGTGATGAATTTGGGTGGTCATTTCTCCCACTTACAGATGTCCATTAGTTACCAAGCAACATGCAACGTGTTAGTGTTGTGGTATTGGTGAGAGCAAACTCACATCGTGAATCTGAGCGCCGAGTTGAAATGTTTGTGCAACCTCTTTATTGTCTCACGACATGGGATAATAGTATTATGATGCAAAGGCAAGTGGAATGGAGCATGCTTCCTTTCTCTGCCTGGAACAAAAATAACAGCCACGCAGACACACACACACACACACACACACGCACACACACACACACACACACACACACGGGTTGCTCATCAATTATTTCTCAAAGGGGGGATATTAGCTCAGTGTTGCCCTAAATCGACCCTCTGCCATGAAGTGACACAGGTTTTATTTTAAGACATTACACAGCAACTTGTCCTCAGAAAACAAACGTTTCCTCAGTAGCACTTTACATTATTTACCGTCTGCCATCATAAAGCTGATCCCTAACTTGGTCAGTACAATATAAAACTTTAGTTGGCTTTATTTAAACAAAAATGATGAAAAACTCTGACAGAGGAAATAACCCCGGCTCTGATCGAGCATAACTCGAAGTCAATGTTATTTGTTCTCTAAGTTCTACATCCAAATTCATAGGAAATAAAATGGAGGAAAACCCAAATCAAAATCAACTGGTGACACACAACAAAAACAAGTTTTTCTCACATGCTTTTTAAAAGCTAGAGTCACTATTTGTTAATAGTATTTTTCTCATTTCCCTGTGGTCTCCAGCTCAAAAGGCAGGTGATTGGTTCCAGGCTTACATATTTAAGAGATGAAAGTAGAGAAAGCTCTGGGTGTCAAAATGCCTCGGTAAACACAGAAAGGTCAGGGAATAGATTCTTTGCTCTGAAATGTCAGCTGATTTCTTTATAATAGGTGACATGAAGCTATCTGAAGGGCCTGTAAGAACAAAAAAGGTTTACAGTGTGGAGAAGACGGGGTGAAAAACGGATTGTTGCATCATCACTCAATGGTAGAGACGGGTATTTCATTGTTCGGTCATTTTATTACTGAGAAACATTCACATTGTAAACTGTATACAATCAAATGCAAAACATCTGTGCTCTGCTGAAAGTTTACAAAATCTGGAGGTGGACAGACATGATTCAAAGAGAAAATACTAAGTAACTGTAATACTAATAATAAGTGTGATTTGTCTTTTCTAAATGTACCACTGCATTAAAATGCGGTGAAGCAGTGGTTCCCATCCCCTTGAAGTCCTAAAAATAAAGTTAATATAATGTGTGTGTGTGTGTGTATATATATATATATTTTTTTTTTTTTTTTTTTTTTTTTT
>CAEMYA010000103.1:7148639-7159845 GCA_903131615.1 Diplodus sargus
ACACATTCATAACCCATACAGACAATGTAAAAACTTCAAACTAATTAAACAGGTGGGAAATGGCACTTGATAAATATGACATAGTAACATTCAACAAATAAAATAGTTAAGACATAAGAGATACGCATTATAATGCATTCTTTCCCTGTAAGAATATTATTTTTCATTTCATTCATATTTTTAAGTACATTACAATATGGCATATGGCACCACCAATAGCTCCAGAAATAGGACTGCAACTTACCATTATTTTGATAAATAAGGCAATTCATTTATTGTTTAAAAGATTTCTACAATCATTTTATTGAAACCAAAAAGCAAAAAAACATCAAAAAATAGTGAAAACACAGCTAATACTCAGACATGAGACACTGGAACCAACACATTTACGACATGACTTAGACGATCAGCTAGCACTGATCAAAAATGTCTCAGCCCATGCAGAACATAGAGTTACAAAAAAAAAAAGAGACAGAAGCCCACTGATCTTTTAAGGATAAGTGTCATAAATAACATAAGAGCACTTACACAGCTCTGTGGGAAAGCTACAATAATGTACATAATCATGTGAAAGACATGTAAAGGAAAGCCAGAAAGGCCAGAAGATAGAGCGTAATATCTAAACCTGAGGAAAAGTTATCATTACTCCCTACATGGCATCTGTGCCCAGAATCTGTTGGCAAATTACCATCTCTTCAGCTCACACTTTATATTCAGCAGGTAAGATACAACTGTGTAAACCTGCAGTAATCCTGTCTATGACATCATTGAGCAAGTCTGTTTTTTTCCCTCCTGAGGCTGCAGTTGATGTGTTCAGGCCTGCCTTGCACTCATACAGCAGTTTTCTAGTACCACTGTGCTTCCTCAGAACAGCAGGGCTGTAACGATACACCAAACTCACGATTCGGTTTGTATCACGATTTTTGACCCACAGTTCGATACAAACCTCAAATTTTTTTTTATTTTTTATTAAACATTGTAACATTTCAATAACTTATGTATATGATACTTGTCCGATTGTATCAGAGGTGCAGTATTGTGGAGGGCGTGTCTATCTGATGGTCTGTTAACTGTACAGATCCCTCACTCAACTTAATACAGAGAAATGTCCCACAAAGCAATGTCTCCTGTTTTACCTTGTTTAGGAGATAGGTAAGATTTTGTCTTTTTGTTAATACTTTTGATTTACCTAGGGAAGATAGGGAGATAGATGTATTTTGTTTGTTGTTTTAGCTTTCTCTCCCTCTGAAGCAAATAAAATGCTACCTTTAATTTAAATAGTTCCTGTGACACTGGCCTTCTTGGAGTGGGAAGAATGGGGAGCAGCACTTCATGTTATGTCACTGATTCCCCTAGATCGGGGGCGTAACACGTCACAAAACCAAACGAAGGTAACGTAGTAACTGTAACTGTCTTAGGCAACGAGGAAAAATAGTGCAGCTGTATGTGGAGAGGCGTCCTTCCTCCCGCCTGTCCTACCGACTCCTCGTCATATTTCTGCCCGATAAACAGCGTCTGTCACTGGCAAAAAAAAATTCAATTCACCGAGTGTATATGATGAAAAAAAATCTCTGTGACGGTCAGCCCTCCAGACCGAGACTTCAGTGAACTTTACCCCGGAAGACAGCCTCTGTCGGGTTTTGATTGACAGGGGAGACACCGGGGAAACCCCTTGAAAACACACACACATCATCATCATGACGTGTACCGTCATGTCTCTTTAGGAGCCGCAGCGCCAGCTTTCTGTGTGAATTACGCAGCGGTTCATCTTTACAGCGGTGCTTCGGTCTGTGTGAACGAACAACGGCGGAGAAGGCCCATAGCTGATAGGCCCCTATTATAGCTCATAGGGCTGATCTGGACTGGAAGTTGTGTCGCAATTCTGCCTTCTCACAGCGCGAGACAGGTTCGCGGATCTGAGTGTCACGATTTCAGCTTCGATTTGTGTATCGTTACAGCTCTACAGAACAGGGATGTGATTAGGACTGAGTTCTAACAGATCATAAATACACGTAGCTTTGTGTGACTAAAAGCTGCGACAAAATTGCAGCAGCATATCCAGAAGGCAGCGCGCCTTGTTTTCAAGTGCCCCCCCTCCTCTGGGACCTCTACTTGTTTCATGTCACAGCCTGCATCCGATTCAAGAAGATGGAAGTGGCCTTTGCTGCCGTCTGTTCTGGCACTTTAAACTCCTGAGCACTGTCAGGACAGCAGAGTCACTCTCCATCTTCCACAAAAGACTCAAGACTCAGTTGTTCAGACTTCACCTCGACCTCGCAGTTCTATTTGTTTTTTCAATAACGGAGCACAAATATCAATAATTTGTTGATAAAGAAACAAATACTACTTTTGCCCCTCTCACCTGTACCATTTGCTGTATAATTTGCACTGCATACAGACCTTCATACACATACTCACACACTGAGACTTACTTTGTCAGTCTTGTCCCCAGAGAAGGGGTTCTGTCCAGGGTCCTGGTCTATCCCTCCTCCGATGCTGAAGCCCAGAATCAGATTATCTCCCTGTCGCAACTTATGGATCTCAATTCGTTGCTGTTACACAGGGAGAAAAAAGAAGATGAACTACACACATATACATATATATATATATATATATATATATATTTAAAACACTGCCAAATAAACACATTTAATATTTGTTTAAATTAACGACTGTTATGTACCGACGAGTCCCTCATCGAGAGAACAGTGGACACTGGATACTGGCAGCGCTTTCATATGTCAGAAATCTGAACCGCTGGTCTATCAGTACTTTATAACTGTGTCAATACTGTCTCTACATCAGTGCCGCTGACAAGTTCCTGTACATTTCTGTTCTTGTTTATTAAAGAGACTCCAGTTCTTAACTGTATGAGAGGAACACTTGTTCTTGTTGGATGGAATAGTCCAACTAATCACTCCCAAAACTCTTCAGTAGCTCCTAAATAGCTCAAGACCAGGTATGTTTTTCAGGCACATCTGTCATTCTGGATGTTCTTATATTTTAGCTGTTATTATTCAACTGTCAACATGAGCAGCTTGGGTTCATTTAACATGAGCACGCACACTAGTTTACATTGCAGACCCTGTGTGTAAACCATAACGAAGTGAAACAGTATAGTTTTAAAGGTTTGATTTCTACTGTCAGTGGCATTCAGCTTGCCATCAATTTGAAAACAGGGAACTGACTGCATACAGCACGGATTTATCCACCACTGACAATTTTCAACATGCAACAAATGGTGGATTTAGAGGCTGCCCCCTCATAATTGAAGTCTCCACTGGAACAGAGGCTTCATTAGTGCAGCCCTGCCCTTGACACTGACAAGCAGCTGCAGGCTCACTAACCAGATGGATGGATGACTCTGACAGTATGACTCTTCACAGCACTCCTCAACACAAAGGCTGCCTGTGTGTGTGGTGATGAATAACCAGACATTCACTGAGTGTTGTGGCTGATACAATGAAGTCTAAGGATGTCTGAGTCTTTGATAATAGTGAGTAAGCGTGTCAGTCAGTCAGGACTCGCGGGCATTACAACACATTTCTCTCTCCCAGAAAATGAGATTAATAGGCCTGAATGTTAAAACAAAAACATCAAACCATAAACAGGAGACCATTATATACAAATAGGTCCATTTCTTGGACTGTTAGTGTATAGAAAATGTTGTATATATAAATGCATAGAAAAAATTGACTGATATATGGTAACATATCGGCTGATATCTTGATCTTGAATATCAATTTCAGCATCTGCCTCAAAACAAAGTGATAAATATGACTTCTATAACAGTCAATATAGTTATAAATTCATGATAAACACATTTAAAGGTGCACTATATAGGCTAGTTTTGGGGAAGACATTTTAATCATAAGAGAAAGATCTTCATTTTATTTTTTTCATTATGCCTCAACAAACTACATAAACAGTCTCTCTTTGTTTTCATGACTAGTATACTACTTTGTATATATTTGGCAGACCCCCAGATAAGGAGAGGATCCAAAAATGTGTATTATCACCTCATTAGTATTGTAAATATAACAATTATGAGTTTAAATTTCTTGTCCAAAACTACATGGTGCCAGTTTAACGGGCCTCTTAATGATAGTGGATGCCACACTATGACATACAGAGAGGTTAACCTCCATGCTTCTCTTACACTTCCCCACCCTTCACATGTGACATCTTTGCAACTCTGGCCTGGGAAAAAATCACAGCTATCCCAGCAAATATCCAATCACCTCTTTATTATCATAAACATGTGTCTGCAACTGTGACAATTACTGCACAGTTTGAAGGCAGCGTAAAAACAATAAAATACTGTTGTAGTTTAAATTCTGTAACTTTGTGTGAGTCACACCGATGGTGACGCCCATCTGTAATAGTGGTTAACAGTTAGCTGTCGAGTCATTCAACTATAGCTAACATTTAGTCAACAACTAGATGTTGGCTACAGTTTATGTCCCATGTTGGTGTCCCAGTTCCTGGTGCAGGGGTTTGTCGAGGGTTCTTTTGGTTAAACTCATCAATTCTGACTTGTTTTTCAACATGGAGATTACGTGGCTGCCGACGAGGCTAGTTTCTTCCACAGGCTACACTTCAGCTAAACAAAAGAAAGTGACTAATGGTACAGTTTATATAAGAGGTAGCTGACGCTCGTGAGAGCAAAACAGCTAACTAATTAGCGATAGTTGATTCAGAGTTTAGTGCCGATGCTGTTTTACGATAACGTCGGACCCGGAGGCTAAACAATAGAGTCCCGTTGAATGGAAACTGCTCTCAAACTTACCACAACGGCAGTCACCGGCTGTCCTGGGGTGTAGGTTGACATGGTGTCGCTGAGAGGTTTAGGCTAAAAAAAAAAACCAAAACAAAACACAAGAACCGTAGAAGCGCACAAGAACTGTTGAAGTCTCAGAGAAAAGAGGTGTCGACAGTGGGACAACTTCCTCAATCAGCAGGCTGATCCCATGGATGGAAACCAACGGCTGCCAGGATGACGTCACTTCGCCTGCTAGTTCATCAGCTCTGCGCGTTTTGTAGCGAGGGGCAGCCAGGGGGGCGGTGTTTAACGGTTGGCCGTCGCCCCACTCTCCCTCTCTGGTGTAGACATGCGCTACGAACCAACCCCTCCATCGACTGTGTCCCGGGACAAGGCTTGGTGTTTTCCTTAAAAGGAACTGGCAAATAGTGATCCTGCACAGTCCTTCCCATGTGTATGAGCGAGTACACCGAGAGATGTCAGCACACGTATAAAAAGGCTTGAAGCCCATCTGCACCCTGAGACAAATACAGAAGGGGAAGAGGGGCAGTTGTACGAGCATGGAGAGGTGTTGAAACATTTTTTCAAGAGGTGAGAGGTCAGATCAAATCAATTCATTTACATAACCCAAATCACAATCACATTGCCTCGGTTTGCTTCTCAGTCTGTACAGTGGGTGACAACCTCTGTCCTTAGACCCTCAATTCAAGTGAGGAATAGCTTGCTTTATTGAAAACAAAACCTTTAAACTGCGGTAAAACAAAAAAAAGAGAGAAAAAAAAAGAGAAACTTCAGAAGGAGCCGCAGAGGAGGGATCCCTCTCCCAAGACACACAGACATACAATAGATGTCTCATGTACAGAACAGAACGACAAAATCACAGTTTAGAAGTTACATTGATGGAATGTCTGATACAAGTAGATTATATAAAACATATGTGAAGAGTGTGGATCCATGAGTGCGACTGTGCAGGTCGAAGCATTGCCAGGTGGTTCCCAAGTCACAGGGCCTCCACTGTAAAATGTACAACGATTGAAATTTTACAGAAGTACAAATATAAGGAAGTAGTAAAACAGAAGACAGCAATGATCCAAGGGATTTCAGGGTATATAATAATGTGCTTTAGTTGGGTCATTTTTTATATTTACGAGGCAAGTGTGAAGTTTTTTACTCCCCTTTAGTTTTTAACATCTACTGTTTCAAGTTACTTGATATATTAAAACAAAATGTATCATTACATTGTCGTAGTTCATAAAGGATCTAAATACCACTAGTATGCTCTCAAAGCAGCTCATTTCATGGTTTGCTGCCACTAGATGGTAGTGTATAATAAGACAAGTTTTTGTCCTGGAGAGCTCTGAACTGATGTGACTACCACACACCAATCAGCCAGTACATTAAAACCGTTGACAGCTGATGTGAATAACAATGATTTTCTTATTACAGTGCAAAGTTCTGCTGCAGTCCCAACTGTGCTCTAATAATGAGTTTTGAGCCTGATAACCAATGTTTGAACCTTCATAATAACAAGGCTGAAGTGAGTGAGCAACAGGTGCAGCCACAGCTCACCCAAGGTCACAGATAGGGGCCTGGGTGAGACACTTTGTAGGCTTTAAGGAACACATTAAAAAATGAGAATAGTAGATGACAGTCTCACGTGATCATGACGAAGGGGGGTGGTCCAAGAGGGCGTTGGTGACCTTGACCCCAGGTATAAAAGGGGGTGATCCGGGGAGATTTCTCTTCGCCCCGGGGTACCTCATGGATTTATAACTTCTTCTCTTGGAAAAACACCTTTTTGGACTGAAGACCTGCTGCCTCGCCTCTGATTTGGACTTAGTCTCTGAGCTGTTTCGCCTCTGATTTGGACTTAGACTCAGAGCTGTTTCTCCTCTGATTTGGACTTCAACTTTGAGCGGATTTACAGGGTCTAATAGTGGAATAATTGGACGGATAAGGAAGGTACTCTCCCACTACACCGGCATCCAAGTTGAATGCCACTTGACAGACACACCCCAGCCAAACACCGTTGTGGACCAAGTAGGGTTGATCGGTTCTCCAAGTTCTGCAGATACCAATCCAGTCAAGCATCTGTTGGAAGTACTGGAACACGTCCAATCCATGGAGGCCCTACCCAACAACATACAGGACCCAAAAGATGCACTACAAACATCCTGGTACCAGACACCACAGGACGCCCCTGGAGGTCTTATGACCGTGCCTTGCTAGCTCAGAGCTGTTTTGGGGAACAAGGGGAACCTGCATAATAATAACAATTGTAGTAGCTGATCGGTTTACAATCCCAACTGTTGACATTGACAAGTTGGTAGTTACTCTTTCAGATTAAGCTGGTTTTTATATGGTCAAAATTATAAGAAATTGCCTAATAATAAAGTAAAGTCAATTTTATGTATAAAACAGCAATCAACAGCAAAAGTTATTTCCTGACACTTTTCAACTGGAGAAGGTCTCGACCCAACATTTCCCTCCAAGAACAAGCGCTTGGCAGCAATGGCAAGAAAAAACTGTCTTTTGTCGTGCTGAACACTCTGAGCAGACCTGGACTCATGGTGATGGGTCATCTGACTAATTATTCAAATTGTTGAATACATAAAAGCAATACTCCTTATAAAAACAGTAAGACATTCAGATGGTCAGTTCCAGCACTTCATGTGTGCATTTACATAAAAATGAGGAAAGTCTTATATGGAAGGTGACTGGACTTACAGTTTACTCAAATTAAAACCTGGGTCATTACACAGAAAGCAGCGACCAGTGACCAGAAACTCAAAGAAGCATCACATGCAAAGATCGGAGTGAGAAGTGACACATGGGAGGAGGAACAGGAGGATGAACAGGAGGAACCGCATTGAGCAGAAACAGAAACTATGTAAATGCCCTGTATGGGTGGACAATGTGGTGGTTTGTCACAGTCAAATTCACATACATCTCTCGTTTTAAGCTGCAGACAGACAGGCGTTAGAGTAAAAGTTATTTTGTCCCGTGACACAAAGAACCGCAGTACAAAAAGTTTCCAAAAGTGATTTATTAGCTCCGTCATCTGACAAAATCAGACGCTTCATAAAGAGATATCATAGTTGTAGACATAAGTGTTAAACATTGAGATCACAAGGTCGGGATACAAGCCTTTTACAGTACAAATGAAATGATGTGTTTGGGGAAATAGCTACTTCTGTGGATTTTACTCACCTGTATGTTTTACCAGCGAAACAAGTTTGACCGGTATCCTCATCTGCTCCTGCCTGCTTCCCCTGCCATATCGCTGATAAGAGATCAGCATCTGGCGCTACAGAACAGTGTGTCTCCTGTTTTCACAGCAGCTAAAATTAAGCATGATTTACATATGCTGCACAAACCTTCCTCCTACTGCCTTTTCACACTTTAAACATAACCAGAGCGGCGTATAAAACATATTTTCAACAACTTTTCAAAGCTGAGCCAGAGGAGTCTTTTAATGTGTCTGTTGAACAGACTCCCATCGCGCCCAAAAGATTTATTGGTTGACCGGTTTAGGATTGAAACCGAATATTATTAAGCTTTGTAAGGCTTCATTTACAATGCGTGGACTGTCGTTCTGTTTCCTCCGGATGCTGCTATTGTCCTGCACCTCCACCCACCCACACAGTCATTCCTCAATCAACCGATTGATCCATCTGTATTTACTAAGGGAGCAGTTGTGTATCAGTAGCCTGGAGCAAAAGGTGGAGGTGGAAGGTACTCCTGAGGTAACCCTTCATCAGTCAGACTCACATCGGTGAAAGTGCTGGAAAACGGTGAACCACTGGAGATTACCTCATCTGTGATCTCCAGGTACTCATTCTCAGTGTCTCCACTCCTGCCAGTCGCCTTCAAATCGATCTCTGTGTACATAAGCTCCTGCGACATGCATCTCTTTTTATGGAATTTCTTCTTGAGGTTCTTCAGGTTGGTGACGACTGACGGCTTTGCTTCCTGGTTCTTTACAGACTGGATGTTGGCGCCGGGTGGGTGTTCAGTGGCTGTGAGTGTGGTGGGACTTTCAGGTGCAGAGACTGTTCTGATACAAGCCTGGTTCTGTTTCAGTGGAGGAGCAGCAGGCCGAGCAGGGACTTCAGGAGGCTGGTCAGATGGAGGCTGGTCGGCTTTATATTTGGTTCTGTTCATCGGTACGGGCTGGAGATGATAAACATGAAGAAACATACAGCACAGAAATGTGTTAAAGAATAAAAGGACCATATGAATGTGAAGAACTGCTGAAAAATGTAACTTGAACCACACATTTTATGTATAGCTCTATCATGACCAAACAAGCAATACTCAGAGTTACGGGAAAACGTTTTAGTTTAATAGATTTGATCAGATTTGATTGACAGCCCCCACAACTGTCATCAGTTTTTGGAGGTGATCATGAGAATAGGTTTACATACTAAAAATCGTCATCCGTTTTCCCATACTGTCCAGTTGCTGCGGCACTTTATTCCCTCTCTGTTTGAAACACTCTTTTTTAGCTCCTGTCTCTATAAGGCCCCCCCTCTTAAATACCCAGTCTCCTCTGATTGGTCAGCTCACACACGCCTGACGTAGCATCGCTTAAAACAATAGAACAGGCATGCTAAACCATTTCTTATGTGGCAAATACCTGCTAGGCATAAGATAAGCACATGTGTGACATGGTGATGAAGTCACAGAATTGAAGGCGAGACTACTGACGAGGTACTTCAGGAGCAGTGTTTTCTGTGGGAGAGAGGAGCTTCTGTTTTAAATTTCAAGACGTTTTAAGGGGAACAAGTACATATTTAACACACTGAAGGTCAGGAAAAAACTGAAAGAGCACAACAGGTCTCCTTTAAAAATGGCTATTTGATTTGTGCAAAAAAAAAAGAAAAGTAGGCGTTTTCCTGCTAGGATGAGTCAACTTCACAACATTTGAAAAAAATTATCATTATTATTGAGAATCCCTTTGCAGCGACAACATCATTGACAGAATCAACAACAATCAGTTAACAGTTTTAGCACCTGAAAATATCTAAAGCAGTCTACCCAGGTCAACATTACCGTGGCTGACACAGGTGAGGTGGCATGTGGATATCCTTCTTCCAAATTAGGGTAGAGTCTGTTTGGAGTCAGGACCGCAGAGTGCCTCAGGTTGTTCGGTCGGTAAGGAAGGGCAGGTGGGACGTCTTCTGGTGACACTGGCTGACTCACGCTGGGAAGCAGGACCTGGTCTGGTGGCAGACTCGTGCTAGGGTTCAGATGTCTTTGGGGAAACAGTAGTTCCGCATAGTCCGTCCTGTCATTCGAGGCCTTTGCGTGGGATCAGACAAAGTGAGAGGAACACAGGAACAATTTGTGACTGTTCTCTGTTTGCATGATGCAAAGGCGGCAAACAAGTAAGCAAATATTGTGGTTTTTGGATTGTAGCGGTGACCCGTTTTACCACTCTGTCTGCATGCGCCGCACATGCCTGAAAGCACAACGCGTTGTCCTGAAGAATGAGTTTGCATGCAGGTAAAACAATAAAAAACACATCTTCACCTGTCCACAAGCGACAGTCAGCACCTCAGTGTAGGGCGCGATGGGAGTCCTTCGATGAAAGTCCACCAGGTCCTGTAGGAACCGGTGGCGCCTGTTCTCCCCTACTATATTGTACTGGCCATCCTCTAATGCATCAATCATGAAATGTCTGCAGCGGTCGCCAGCGCTGAGAACACATGAGAACATGTCGAGAAGTATGAACAGGGATGGACTTTGAACTGAGTGCGTGTGAGTGTGTAAACTGTGAAATAAAGCTCTTTTTTAATCCCGCAAACACTCACCGGTATGAGAGGGTGTAGCCAATCCGGCTCTCACTGACTCTGATGAGGAAGTAGCCAGGAGGTTTGGACATCAGCAGATCCTCTGACGTCCTGCACAAATAATTAACATACAGTACTCGGTATTAATTCAGACAAAAAAAAGGCTTTCACACATGCACTTTAATCTGTTAATGATCTGGTAATTTTAGCTTTGCTTGTGCGAAGCGGAGCTCCAACCAGCTGGCAGTGAGAGTGAGCGTGGGAATTTGTCGTCAAGATTTATAAAAAACAGCTCAGCTTTCGTGAAATGACAAAATAAATACTGTGTGTTGCAGCCTTTTTTAGTAAAGTAAACTGAATCACACACACCTTAACAATCCACATAGAGTATCATGTATTGCAAGTTTTGTCACTGGGTGTAAAGGAGGCATACATTCAAAGAAATCTGTTAAAGGTGTCACAGCAAAGTCCACCAGGTCAAGAGGCTACTTCACAGACATTTTTGTGGTTATTATTGCGTATCGCTGGCAAACATGCATAATCAATGTTTAATGTGTAGATAAAAGATTAGAACTAAACTTTACAATAAAAACATAAAAACAGAATAAAACAGAAAAGATGAGAAGGCATCACAGTAGAAAAGAATTAT
>CAEMYA010000103.1:7159875-7173552 GCA_903131615.1 Diplodus sargus
TGATGACTTGACAGAAAATAAATGACTTGAGCCTCGACTTGGACCTGCCAGTGTGCATTATGTTATATTTTTGTTCTTTAGTTCTGGCAGTCAGTATTTCACTTTTTAAAGTTGACGAGGGAATATCTTTGATTGATAAGCTTTAATGAAATGATTTGTACTTTGATTACATTTATTTCACTACATGTCAATAATCATGATACCAATTCAGTTCATTGTCCTACTTTTTGACACAGGTTAGATAAATTGGTTAATAAGAGCAGACATGGTGATCTGATTAGAGACTTGTCTTGGCACGAGTCACACTGCGGCTAAAAGTGGGGGAAGAGGAAGACGTCTCGGTGCAGATGTATTGGTTGGATGTCACTTAAAAGAGAACATGTTGAGGAAAGACTGTGAACCTGTTGTTTACCTGGTTGCCAACAACTTCCTGAAAAGTTTGTATTACTTCCTGAAAACATGACATTTCGGGGATTTAAATCAATCAGTTTCCCCTTGTTGAGACTTTGTTAGGCCTTTTTTTCCTGTGTGTTTTACTCATTAATATTCTGGCTGTATTTCATGTCTTCACTTTGCTATTGGGAACCATTTGCTCTAAAAATGAGCTGCATAAATACAGTTTTACATTTACACATTACTGTTTTTAACCTGACATTAAAAAGCAGAGTCAAGAACATGCATCCAAACATAAACGACTCTGCTGGAGTGGTTTCATTCTTCACCTGAAAACAATTATTGCATGCTGGGACACAACGCTGATATCTTCATTGCGAACACATTTTTAAAACATGGCTCTCCACATTCCTCCCCATCTGCCGCCTCTGCTGCAGATGACAGACAGTGATAGACTTTTTGAACTTACTTCCTGGAGATGATGCCATGAAACCATTCTGGTACCACGCCATTCCTGACCACAGACTGGAGCTGGGACTCGGTGAACCAGACGAACGAGGCGCGCTGTCCATGTAACGACTGACCCCACTCCATCACCCAGGGAAACGGCTCATTTAATCCTCTGTGGTGCCTGCTGGGAAACTCACTGAGCAGAGGGACCTGCAGGCATGTTATTCACGGCTCACTAAGTTGATAAAACAGATGCTTGTACGGACAGATACATGAGCCGTCAATAAACAAATACATGGATAACTAGAAGATTATACATTGAAATGCTAGTGAGTTAATACCTCAGAACAACACTTGGTTAATCTGCCTCTGTATCCCTTTTCAATGTCATTGTTCCTCTTTCAACTGCACATTTTCCTCACCGCATGATTGTCAGGTAAAGTTTAACGTCGCGGTGTGCTGACAACAATTCCTCAGTGCAAAGGTTATAGAGGAACCCTGTAATAAAACAATTACAGATGGTCCACAACACAAATGTAGCCTAGACAGGATGTTATACTACCATCACTATTTGCATGGCATGTGGCAATAAATCTTTCATTTTTTTAGTTTAATTACTCAAATGATTAAAAGCGACACTGACACACTCATAGTGCCTCAGGGAGACATTTTTAAGTTTAACATAGCCCACAGGTAAGGTTACTCACCTTTTCTCAGCTCCGTAATGAAATGACACAGCAGAGCTGACTAACCTGCCTACACCCATGGGGGAGGAGACAAAACTCACGTTGTTGTCAGTAGCTGTTTAACAGCCACAGGCGCAGTTAGGAAAGAATGCTATGGAGGAAATATGAGGAAAAAAATGAACATACTGCAGGTATTTTTTAATCTAGTGAAGCTTCAAGCCCTCGGGCCTTCTTCAAGGTCAACAACAAAACAATCAGGGTTATTTCAGCCACCACGTCTACATCGAACTCATTTAATGAGACATGTTTGAGGCTATCTCTCAACCTCTGTGCTGCAATAAGCATCACTGGACTCATTACCGCACTGTCTCACGATTTGCCTGCTGATTCTTGGAACTTATTTCTGGGTTACATTTACGTTACAAAGCATCTGGACCCCTCGGGTCAACCCAGTGTTCCCAGGATCAAGACCAAGCCAGGGGACGCAGATTTTAGATTATATGCTCCCCACCTGTGGAACAATGTATACCTGAATTACTGTGGATTTCAAGTAAGTGTTCATAACTTCTTTTAAATACAGTATGTGACTTACGGGATGTACATCTATAGGGAGTGCATACAATACCATGGACATCTCTACAACTGCATGGATCTCACAGCCCCGCAACAACCATCTTTGTGAAGTTTATTTTGCAGTTTTTGAGGGGAGATCTTTCACCGAGGCTCTGCTAACTCACACAGATGCAAACATTCACAACTGCCATCACAGTCGGGTGCTTTGGTTGAGGTTTTTCTACCATGCAGGACAACTTGAGGTTCAGTGTTTAAGGGATATCAGATCAATAATCCTGCAATCGATCATCATCAGTAAGAAACGTTTCTCTTTTCACATTTAATGTATGTCGCTGCCACATAAATAATGTGTAGGTTTTTAAAGAAATGGTTCAATTACACGGGCAAATGTGTGCATGTGCAAATGTTGTCCCAGTCAGAGAGGAACCTCGCAGACAGGAACTATCTTGACAATAAACTTCTTGGTCTTTGGCGTTATTGTTGTCGGTGACATATTAATTTTTTACTGCACTGAATCGATCGAAAGGGCCCGGCGATGTCAGAGAGGGACTTCAGGGGAAAGGAAAGAAACAATCTGGGAAGTCTGCCTCCCACACGATGATTGTGTCATTAAATAAATATTGAAATAAACTTCCCTGATGAGTGGGCGAAACACAAGAAATGCTGTTCTAAATGTTTCCATGGGGCCCTTCCCCATTTTCACACAAACCACCCACATACAAACACACACACACTCCATCACCTTCTCCAATCAGGTGGAAACTCTTCCTCCTCTAGTCCATTAACAACATTTGTTCAAATTCCATCTATATTCAAGTGAACAATTCCAGTATCTCCTTCTTCAAGTAAACTATGTTGATTTTCACTTAAGCCGGTGAGAATGCCGAGTAGAACAGCAAAACCAAAAGCACAAGAGACAGCAGAGATCATCTCTCTGCCAGATCAGTAAGACATATCTACAGTAGGTGGCCTGTTTTCATAGGTTTTTTTATTTTTCATTTTGCCATCTACAAAAATGTTTGGGTTTTTTGGTGTTGAGTATGAATTCAATTGCTCGTTTTCTCGACAGTCAGCTTTGGTCCACCATATATTACAGGTGGTTAAAAAAAGTATGTAATCCTAAAATAATTATTCTTTCACTTCAACAATTAAATTCAAGTAAAAAAAACTATGAACATACAATTCTAAAATAAAACTGTTCCACAATCGTCCACGTGACTCTCAAAAACTAAAAAGGCACAAAAATATGAACTACAAATTTCTTTAAGAATCTCATTTTTAATAAATCATCAAAAGTACACATATCTACAAAAGGCGTAGATCAATAAGATTTATGAAGTACAATCATGGTAGAGCTTATTTACAATTGCTGAATTATTTAATTTAACCCCCATGAAATCAGCATCAAAATCCAAATTTAGATAGGGAATACTGAACATGTATTCATGAAGAACTGGCAAATTTACAGTTGGTGAAAATGACAGATGACTCCGATCAAAAAAGGAACTGGGCTCATTTCACAGACTAAATGTAGGCCAAACTCAAGTCTAAAAACCTGCATTTTTATCATGACTTGACCAAATCCGTGAGTGCCAGTTAAACCAAATTGTACCAACCACCAATCCAACAAAACAATGATTTAAATCCACAGGTTAACATCTACGCAATTGCATATTCAGTTCGATGACTCTTCAGCACCACTAGAAATGATTTACTCTCACAGTGAAACTTCAGAGGCGATCTCAATCAGCTTTCAGTTAATTTCCTATTCTCATGTCTGAGCAAATGCAATTGAATTTGGAGTGACAGCAGAAAATCAAACAACAAACAAGGATCCTTTGCACATTTCTAATCTCAAATAAAGCTCGTCAAGTCACATGTGCAAAGCTTTTTGAGGTTTTCTGCGTAATTCAGGTGGCCATGAAACAAGACATCGGGGTATCTGGAGAGAGGAGGTAGAGGGGAGGGAATAGGTGGGAGACTAGGTGCATGTGTGGTTCCCAAAAGCATCAAATAAAATAGTAAGGCATATAAAATGAGAAAAAAAAGAATCCATTAAAGGGAATGATGGGTGTGGGAATGACAAGCATTTCTGAAT
This sequence comes from Diplodus sargus, assembly GCA_903131615.1. Classification (NCBI taxonomy): domain Eukaryota; kingdom Metazoa; phylum Chordata; class Actinopteri; order Spariformes; family Sparidae; genus Diplodus; species Diplodus sargus. The sequence continues at coordinate 7,164,076 of CAEMYA010000103.1, forward strand.
CAGAGGCCTTCTGTATATTTTCATCATGTAACTGATAAGACGAGGTTTCAGTGCTCAGATGTTTCAGGAAGCCCAGGTGGAAAACTTGTGCATTAATATTCTTTGAGCTCAGTTAAGACTTTAAACAAAACACAGTCAACAATTGTTAAGAACTTTTTTTTTTCTTTTTTACAGAAAGAACAAAGGAAAAGTGCATTATCAATACGAACATTTAAGGGCACTTTGTCATTTTGGTGCTATGTTTTTGTTTCACTCCATAAATACTGCTACAGCACAGCCCCGATCCAAGGCCCAGAAAACAGTTGCGTGCATGTTCCCCCATTTGGAACTGACAGCATTGGAAGAAGTATGAATGCATGAAACAATGATTTCCTCATTGCTGTGATACCTTCTGTGCCACAGCTGCGTGACTGTGTCGCCTCCAGGTGTTACAGTTAGGTATTGCTAGTGCACCAGGTGAAGTGCATCAAAATAACCGTCTACGTCACACCAACCTCATCTTTCTCATCCATAGAAAGTGCAATACCTAAAATGATGAGGTGCGCAACGACGAAAGGAATCTGTGTGTGCGCCCTTAAAACACGCATACTCTGTCAAGAACCCAGTCCTACTGAAACCATGTGAATACTTAAAGGGACAGTTTGCTCAAAAGTAAAAAATACATGTTTTTCTTCTAACCTGTACTGTTATTCATCCATCTAGATTGCCCTGGTATGAGTGACCTAGTTTTGAAGTTGTCAGCTGTACAGATGTCTCCCTTCTCTTGAATATAATAAACTGGACTCAACTTGTGGCGTTTAAAGCACCAAAAAATAAACACATACATTTCAAATCATGACGCAGCTACTCAAGAATATCCACAGACCTTGTTGTGAGCAGTTTCGTAGGACCTATTTTCTCTCTGTATCACAGCAGGGAAGGAAGTATGTATCTACTCATGGACAAGAGGCTGGCTAACTTGGCTAGCTAATGTTACGGCTTAGCTGAAGCATCAGCTTTTCTTCCATGAGTCGATGCTAGGACCTTGAGCGCAGTGATAGGAAAGGACTGTGGATTATCTTGAGAAAACGGGTCATCCCCTCTGAAAAAGAGATGTTGTATAGTTTTATCTTTTTCACTTTGAGCACTACAAGCTGAGTGCCATCTAGTTCAATTATATTTGAGAGAAGTCAGACGTCTCTACGGCCGATATTTACAAAACTCAACAACTCACACCCAAACTGTGCAGAGGGATAAATAGCACTACAGGTCAGAAGGAAAACACATATTTTGGATTTTGGGGTGAACTGTCCCTTTGAGATAGACAAAACCTGGGCCTCACTCACACATTACATTGCACATCAAAGAGTTTACAAGAGGAATGTTTCAGCTGAAATAATCAACAAAAAAGACACTTGTAGAAACAGTGGACAGAGAAAGTGTAAACCCGAATGTTGATATGAGTAAAATGTGCTGGCACAACTGTTTCATGTGTGGAATCATAATCAGTGATATGTATTTACATGCTGCATTTACCTTTTGTGGATGTATAAAAGTCTAGGCCACCCAGTCAGTAAAAAAACAGTAATCAACGGGGATTATACTCTCATCACCATGGATACATAGGTCGCATTATTTAACTGATATAGTATATTCAAAATTAGGACGCCCATTGAACCAGTAAACTGTAAATTTGGCCTGCTTTTAGTGACAGGGATGGAATAAATAAGACTTCACCGAGCTACACTGAAAGAAACCAGCTACTTACATTATTGTGAGTAGTAAACGTTTGATCGTTTCTAGAGGCAGTCTTTAAAAGTCAATAAAATCTAAGGAATCAAGTTGAAACTGTCAATCTAAAGAGCGAGTATAAAAAAGAAAATCAGACTTAGCACGTAACAGAGGCCACAGTGGTTAGATTCACAGGTGTCGAGGGAAGACTGGTAAAGCAATAAAGCGAAAAACATTTAGTTTTTCCAACTAGATAAGCACAGGACAATCAGAACGAGAAGGAGGAAGACGAGTGAGGGAGGATAAAAGAGAGATCAGAGTGTGCTCTGTCCAGTTCTGTCCAGTGGGGGACACAGTTAAGGCGATGGTGGATGCCGAAGCTCCTGTTTTTCTTCACAGAAGCGTGCAGCGGAAGAAACTGCTCTTCTTGGGCTGTTCTGTAATCTTTACTCCTTGACTGCTGCCCTGCGGGTTGTTGCCCTCCTGAAAAGACACACAGATGAGCAAACACATTTTAACATGACAGAAGACAGACACACGCACTCTATATCCAACATTCAGTTACGTTATCACTCTTCTACGCTCTTACCAGCTTCTTGTCCATTTTTGCTTTGATGTCTCTGGCGAGGGTTAAGAAGGCCTGCGGACAAAAACAGGTAAAGCAGAACATGACTTGCAATACTTGGATCAGTGATTTTAAGCTGATTTAGGTTTAATTTATCTCAGCAACCATGGAGCGGGTTTATATACACTTTGATGTTAAACTTTGATTAAGCAAACAAGACACAACATTTAATGAGCTTTAGAGGCGCAGGGAGCAGCTTATTGTTGTCTTAGGAGAAATCAAGGTTTCCAGCCAGTCATTGAGCTAAGTGAAGCCAAGTGTCCTGTAGCCACAGGGTCATAACTTATTAATAGATATGACTGTGGTATCAAATCTTCTCATCCTAGTCTTTGCAATAAAGTCAGTAAGTCGATGTCCAAAAATGAAAAAAATGATAGTAGAAAAAGTGTGAACTCACGTTCTCCACGTTGATGTTCGCCTTTGCACTGGTCTCCATGAATTTGATACCATACTCCAGCGCCAGCTGACAGCAGGAGACAAAGTTAGTGTCAGTAGTTCTGCATGATGACCCCAAAAAAATCAATAGGTTCCTATGTCATTTTTATCAAGTTGAATTTATTGTCAAATGTATCACCTTCTCTCCTCTGTCTTTGGACACCTGTCGCTTGTCATTGACATCACATTTGTTCCCGAGGACCATCCTCTCCACATCTGCTGAAGCATGCTGTGGAAGGAAGTTTGGCATCATGAACACACAGGAAATCAATCAGCACAAAGTGTGTTCTGATTTGTAAAAGATAATATGAAAATAAAAACAAAAAAATTAGCACATAACAAGCAGAAAATATTTTTTCTACAAGCAAAGGGCCAAAACACACAGCCAGACACATTCACTGATATGAAAATATTTTACCTCTTCTATATTCCGTATCCAGTTCTTGATGTTGTCGAAGGACTTCTCATTGGTAATGTCATACACTAACATGATGCCCTGGAGAGTTCAGAGTGAAAGACGTAAGAAAGCAAGTAGCCAAACAACAATGTTTGAGTTTTTAAAATTCTCCACTGAAGTCTCCAACAGAGGAAGTGTCAATGTGATTTTCTAGTGTCCATGTCAGTATTTGTTAGCAGTGGATCACTAGATTTTACACCCTTAAATAAAAGTATGAATACCAACAGGAATAAATTAGGTGTGCGAAATAATATGCAAATAAAGGCATCCGGTTAAACTTGAACCAAAGGAGAGGCTAACAGAAATACCACAACGATGCAGTGAATGCACCTCCTGATTCCCAGGTGTGTACGACAACAATGCTGGGTGTGGTTTTAAAGATTTATGCTGCGGAAAACACACCTGAGATGACCACCACTTCATCCACTCAGATCCCAGAGCTGATCTATACAATTGCATGAGCTGTAAGGCCGTTGATGCAACTTACCATGGCTCCTCTGTAGTAGGCTGTTGTGATGGTCCTGAACCTCTCCTGTCCTGCTGTATCCCTACATAGAAAACACTTTTTTAAAAACTTGCCTTGCAGAACACTGTCAAAGTGATCTCTACAGGCCTCTTTGTCAGATTTTCATAGGAAATACTTGGTGACATTCACACATTAAATTTCATTTAAAAGGGCTCTGTGGAACTTCTTTGTTGTTCTGGAGGCTGGTCGTTATAAAAGTTAGCAGAGATCATTTCTAAACTAACGTTAGCTACTGTTGCTCTCTGTTAGCAAAGTGAGAGAGGCACTGACATGAGGCACACGAGAACGTGCATATATAGTCACATCCTTTGGACTATTTCCACCCAAACCCGTCACAAAGAAATCAACAGTCCAGCAGCATTTAACAACTTAAACAAATCGTCAACAGGATTTTATAGGCAACCGAGAAAGACCGGAAAGGTCTCATTTTTCACACCCTGTTACAATCTGCTCACATATAGCAAATAAAAAAGTGATAAGTACATGTAAGACAGAGTCTCTAAATGTCTTGCCGACAGCTCTTTTTAAGAGGATCAAACTCAATTTGATCTTAGTGAATTAAGCAAAGAGCCTGGAAGCAAGAGGAAACAATTAACATTGATCAAAAACACAATTGTCTCCCTAACTTATCTAATGTTCTCACTGTGAGTTGTTATAGTGCAAACTAGTCACATCCAAGAGCTGGTTTGTTAAAAAATAGTTGAGAAGAAACTAAGGACAGGACTAGTGAGATGCTTCATGCAATGAAAAGGTTTTATGTTGTTTGTTTTATGTTGCTTATGCTGATGTCTTGACTGGCAGAAGAGATTCTCAATATCAATGGGATAATTAAGGGTAAAATAATGGTTAAATTAAAAAATAATAAAAATAAATTTAAGAGTTGGTAGAGTATGTATTCCGTCATAAATGCCAAGGAAAACCATATAGTTGGAAGTGTTGTCAAAGGAGGACCAAAGAGATATAGAGGCTATAACATTAATGATAGATCAGAACCACTGGATATCAGAAAACTCCAAAGAAAATGACCAGATGTAATCCAGATTTGTAGTTATTTGTCTGACCGATTATATATTCATTAGAGTATATATAACTGTCTTGTTGTGTTAGACCGCATAAGCTTGAGTGAGTTACCTAATAAACAGGAAACTGACTGCATTTATCATCCCTCTCTGAATCTTCTGCCACATTAGTCAAGCTGTGAGGTGAGAGCATGACTTCCTTACCATATCTGTAGCTTGATCTTCTTTCCATCTAATTCTATTGTTCTGATCTTGAAGTCAATACCTGAAGAAAAACAAAAGTCACATAATTTACCAACTTTAAGGCACATCTATCATCTTACACTGGAACTGTATCTCAATCATAGCAACATTAATGTTTGATTTCAGGTGCACAGAGTAGTTGTCAAGCTCATCGATACTTTCTGTGATGTTGGCTACCAAAGTGCGAAGTGCAGATGAAAAATGACACAGCCACCTAGCACACTGACAGCTCTGTAGCTTGTTAGCTCAGCTGGTCACAGTTAGCTGATACATTACTACATTACAATAATGTTACAGCTTGGGCGTGGAGCCCAAACTGAAAGCGCACACTCAGGGGGACTTTCTAGGTATTAAAACAAGTTAAAATATCAGTGTCGTTTCTGTAAAAGCCCCTCTGACGAGCCGGGTGAACTGCTTCCTGACTAGCCACTACAAGATGAATGCTAGCCAGAAAAGTTAGCAGCAAATTAGCATGACGGGATGGGCTGCTCCTGTGCCACTTTTCGGCACAGACAACACCGATAATACGACTTTTACCCACCTATAGTGGAGATAAACGTTGAGTTGAAGGCGTCCTCCGAAAATCTGAATAGCACACAGGTCTTCCCGACGCCTGAATCGCCGATTAAAAGTAGTTTAAACAAGTAATCGTAAGTCTTCGCCATGTTATTAGTTAGCTTACTACTGCGGATATCCCGCCCGGTGCGCAGAAAGAGACGTCACCGCTCGTGAGCTTCGTCTTGGTCAAATCAACTGTCACTCTGCTCTGTCCTCGTGGCTCCGGAAGTCCGCTGTGACCCGGGAGGTGCGCTCGTTTTGATGTCCATAGTGGCCCGGAGTCAGACATTTGTTGATTAACAATATAAGTTAACCGTGTAGAGATGGATGCTGCCTGAAACTAACCAATATTAAGTAGGTTTGTGTTCTACCGAAAGCAGATAACTTATATAACTAACTTAACTATCATCAATTAGCTGGCTGAAATTCATTTAACTTTGGTGAGTTTAAAGGTAAGTGATTAATTGAAATTCTTGCACCATTAAAAATATCAGACAGGTACCATATATCGATTAAAGAAACTAAATACAGGTTAAAAGTGTGTTTGCGAACAAGTTGATTTTAGTTGTTCTTAGGTCTGGACAATTAATCAAAGTATTGCAATGTAGTGCAAAATCAACACAATATAACACAACACAACACAACACAACACACACACACACACACACACACACACACACACACACACACACAGAGAGAGAGAGAATAGCCAGTTAAGGAAAAAGGACATTCAAATGGTCGGCGATAATTATGAGATACAAAGTCAAAATAATTTGATAAAAGCCATAATTATGAGTTTTGGGGTTAATGGAAAGGGGGTGGGGTGAGATAAACTCACACTTCTTCCCAACCCTATTCGAACTTGTCATTAGAATTAGCTGTGTTTCGTATGCACTGCTCTTTTGTTTGCTTTTGGTCTTTAAAAAGAAATTTACTTGTTCGACACCATATAATTAACTGTTGCGCCACCCCTAAACAGATAGACCCCGCCTGCTCGGTCTCTTCCGGTGCGGTGACTGTTGAGTATACCAACAATAACCACAGCTGACTCTGCGGAGAGTTGAGAGAGGCGCGCTTGAACCTTTACATCACACTTATTTTATCGAGTTTGCATTGGACGAAAAACCTGAGAGATCTGAGCAAAAATGCCTGTAAGTAAAAATATTTTTTATTTGCTTTATACATTTCTTTGTGTTTAGGCAGTTTTAGATTATTTAAGAATTCAGATTGACAGAAAGCTGCTCAAGTACACTGTTATTAATTGATGAACATAACATTATTTTGAAACAGAATGAGAAAGATGTATTAGTATATTTATGCATATGTTGTACAGTGTGAACAAGTTTAAATATGTTAATAAATCGGTATCTGTAGTCAGTATACAGGTGTAGCTGTCAGGAGTGATGCTTGGGCTTGCCTGGACATGTCTGTGTACAGTTTATTCATCAGACTGTAGGGGGCATTAGAGCACAACCAAAGTATTCAACTCTTACTCGTTATATAAGTGAAATAAACACTGTTCAAGACACAAAATGTAGTTTTGATTCTTTGAAATGATCAATGTTAAAATCAGGCTCTGATCTCAATTACAGCTGGGTAACGATCTGATGCACCCCAGTCTGTCCAAGGAGAGGACAAGACACAAGAAGAAGAGGCTGGTACAAAGCCCCAACTCTTACTTCATGGATGTTAAATGTGTAGGTAAGGACTTCGCCTCTCATCTCATTTCACCCACTGATAAAGTGTATTCACTAGACTGACTGTGTGCTCAAAGGCGGTATATTCTCATTCAAATTCATCTTTAAATTCTCCGGCCAGGCTGCTACAGGATCACCACCATCTTCAGCCATGCTCAGACAGTGGTGCCCTGCTCAGGCTGCTCTGTAATCCTCTGTCAACCAGGAGGGGGCAAATGCAGACTGACTGCAGGTGAGAAAAAATGGCACAAACCAATATTTTGTCAATACAGACATCTGTAAAGTCGATCTTTTTTGCGGTTTTGCTTACTAAGAGATGTGAAATGTTTGCTTCCCCTCCTCTAGGCTGTGCCTTCAGAAGAAAATATACCTGAACAGAAATCTGCCACAACACCCAAGAAAGGCGGCGTAATAGACCCACGGATAAATGAGTCTGAGCCTCACAATCAGTGATTTTAAATGTGGCAAATCCTCAGTGGAGATATCACCCACCTCTGTCTGTATCTGGATGATGTGGAGTGAAATGTCATCCTCCCTGTGGGGTTTTCTTATGACAGAGCAGGAAAGAAGCTCCGCAAGCTGAACCAAAATTATAAATACAGACATTCCTGTATGCTCAGATTGAACTGTCTGTATATCAGATTGCTATGATGAAGCACTTCAAGTAGTTTTGATTACTTCTATTGACCAAGTAAAACATGTTTTGTAATTTTGCACAAAAAAAATTCAATGAGTCATGATTTCTGTAAAACATTTATTAGGTTGACATAGAGGGGGGCGGGTGGTGGTGAATAAAATATTTAAGAATGGTCTCGATCACGTGTGAGGCGATTTCCATGGCCCTGGCATGAGACGAAACCCATGACGACCGCCAAAAACAAAAATAAAACAATTTAAGAATTTATTGTCTGCGTTGTGTGTGTTCTTTGGTCTTGAGAGTTCCCCTGGCAAAAAAATAAGTGGTGTAAATTAAACAAAAAGAAAAGAAAAAAATCAAAAGCAATACAATTTCTCACATACCTAACATTATCCTACTATATACAATAAGTATCCATGGTTGATAAAACTTGACTGAGCTTCCAGTGGTTTAGGCTTTAGCTCGCTCATGTAATACAATATAGTGTAAATCTAGTTAATATTGGCTACAGTATGGTGTAATGTTGGCAACGATGGAGAATGCGTCAACGATCAGGTTGCACTTAAAAAGAAGGTGCTGCAGCTCGGATGTTCATGCGAATGCTAGATACTGTACGCACAGAGACTCCCACATCAAAAAGAGAAGAAAAACTTCAATGCACGTACATCTTAAAACCGTCGGCCTCAGGATGATTGAGGATTGGCAGAAGAGGCATTACCTTTTTTTTTAAAAATCTTTTTATTTAAATGTAAAGAGTCTTAAAAGTAACTGAGCAGGATGTGCCTTGAACTGTCTAATCAATGAAACCTTTCCATAAAGTCACCTGCCCATTAAGCTGTTAAAACACAAACAGGATAGGACAGAAGAGATACTGCTACTACAGAGAGAGGATACTGCTAAGAGAGGTGCGCGTTATGTCTGTTATCTTGTAGCCTCTTGCTAAAGGTGCAATATGTAAGAACTGGCCTTTCAAACAAACAGGAAGCAGCAGTGAAACCACAGTCTACTGTTCACTATGTTCACTAAGCCAACAATGGCTGTACTAGCTGCAGTTAGCTCAGTTAGCCCTGCAGCTAGTGGCCCTAAGATGACTCATGTCACCACAACGGGGCTGTCTTGGTGTTATACTGCTGGAAAACGAAACATTTGGTCAGCAGCCTCCACCTATGAAATAACATCATAACTAATATTTCATCACCCTCAATTTTTCAATGTTTTAAACATAAATTCGTACATAGATTTTACATATTGCACCTTTAATGTGGTAAAGCATGAACTGAAAAACAAAACCGTTGACTAGACGTAACATCACCACTGGGTGGCACTTCAGATCCACATTATTGTAGCCAGAGCGAAACCCAACACCATCTGTAGCATATGAACTAAAATATCCATGTATGTGCACAAAAAATGTTATAATTGAGCCAGTTTAAGTGGTTCCGTGACCAAATCCGAGGTTTCTTTGGGTATTGAATGCCAGTTATTTTCTAAGTAAGTGGTCAAAAAATTATTTGTGGGGAGATTTTATGTAATCACAGCTGGAGATAAAAAAAAAAAAAAAGAATTAAAC
>CAEMYA010000103.1:7173596-7198825 GCA_903131615.1 Diplodus sargus
AAGGGACAAGCATTAAGTTAATCCCCCTTCACAAGGGGAATACAGATTTTACAGCTGAAAATGTGGAATGTGGACATTGAAGGAATGTTGCATGACAATCTCATCCTCTCCAGTTTCCTCTCGCCATGTTTATAAGCTGTTCAGTTCCTGCAGGGTCTGGTCCAGGACTTGATGCATGCCCAGGTTCTCTTCTTTGGCATGTGATAATTTTTCTGGAGAGAAGACGAAAAGAGGCACAGTGAAGTCTCGAAAAAAACCATCAGCAAATAATACTGCTTGTGTCGGGCCGACACGTTCTCCTTCATAGGTTCGTCAAACAGCACGCAGCAGTTTTACTGGGAAGAGGTTTTGCATATGACTGTTTTGGTTAAATTGTGCATCATGCAAAAAACTCCACCACACCACTGTGTCCTTCCAAGCATGAACGCTGACTGTTATCATCTCTCTGAAGACTGTTAGTAGATTACAGTGTGGACTTTTTAGAGGGCATGTGTGCACCTATTGGGTCATTCATTGTGCAAAGTGTGCTCATATCTCTACTTATGGACTCATGTCAGTATATAATATCAGAGACCACTGAAAGGAAGTTAGATGTACAACCAAAATAGTGTTTTAAAGGGTCAAAGGGGTCAAACTGCATTAATTCACACCAAAACCGGAGTATCTCTCTCACCTTGTCTCACATAAACTTGCTGTAAATTAAACAACCAACTCCACAAGAGCAGACTGTTGACGTCATCACGAAAATCAGAGAATGCATAGCAATAAACACTGTGTAGCTGAGGCTATGAACAGCACGTTTTTCTACTATATCATCAAGAACAGAGAGACAATAAGCTGTGAAGTAGGAAAGAAAAAGATTTTTAATTAATAATTTTTCTGCACAGTAAGATGGGCGGAAGGCACATGTGATCCACAGAGAGAAGATGGAGAAGACGGGTAACAGGAGGAGTGAGAGGCAGAGAGAGCGCATCTACAGAGATGTCATGTCATTGAGGGCATGGTCCAGCTCCTCGCTAATGGCCTTGTACTTCAGCTTCTGAGCATACAATTCATCTGGAGGTCATAAGGTCGACAGGAAGCGCAGGCAGGTGTCAGGGACAGCAGCGACACAAACAAGCCAAAAGCAGGATGAGAACGAGAGACAGATGGAGGCAAAGAGCAGAGGGAGGAAGGAGAAGACAAAAAAAATAGGTCAGGCTTTTTAAAGATGCAGAATTGCTTGGAAGAAAGAATGATGCATATCTAATCGTGCTTACGGCTCTCAAGCTGAGTGAGCTGAGAGCATTCAAGATTGTGCTACACGTCTCGTAAAACGGTACCAATAACTCTTTAAAGTCAGCTGCCTGTGGTTCAACAGCTAAATAATCCTGACCTAAAAACATCTGAGCACATTCTGTCCTCTTTGCAAGAACGGTTGCCCTTCAGAAACAAGGGCCTTTTATTAGCTTGTAGGTAAGGAGTTTCCATATATTTGGCAGGGGGAACTCTGTCTTTTCCACAGAAAACATTTCCTGTGTGCTGAAATAGGACACTCCTTCTGGGAACTAAGTCAAACTCAATGTACTTGTGCATGTGTGCATTAACATGGATTAGGATTAGAGTTTGGCCCCAATCTACAGAAAACTCCACTTAAATATCTGCCAATTGTGGTTCATCAACAAACATGTTTCCTGCATCGTCAGGTCCCGGATGACCGGTTGTTCATCTAAAGCCAGCCACTCATTGAATTGCTTTTGCCTGCATATTGCCAAGTAGTGCAAACATCATGGCGTGTGAGTTGTTCTGATCTCATACCTTCCAGGTCATCAATGGACTTTTCCAGTTTGGCCACTGTCCTCTCTGCAAACTCTGCACGGGTTTCAGCCTGACAGAAACATGAGCACAGTAAGACACAAGCTAGAACTATCATAAAAATGACAGCGTTTTACATTAAGAGTTTTCGGTGCGTGCACATTTTAAGATAAAATCTTTAATTCAAAAGCAGAAGTAACTAATGTCAAAGGTGCTCTATGGAGGTTTCTTTTAATTGATAGTTGGCTATGCTTTAAAAGTATCTCAATAGTGACACTGCTGATTTGTTGCACTTTTAAACAGTATATGCTAAAATAGTGTATACTAATGTAATCAGAGAGGATCCTATTGCTGTCGGATCACTAGAATCGGGATCTCACCTCCTTCAGTTTGTCGGTCAGAACTTTGATCTCCTCCTCGTACTTGTCTTCTTTTTCTGAGTACTGTTGATGGAGACACACAGAAATAACATTACCTAATCAGGTAAAACACGCTTTCACATCGAAATGAAACAATGTAAACACACACACACACACTCGATTAAACCAAAGATTATAACTGCACCACTCCTCCTGACGACTAGAGAGCAGATAGTGAAACAAAAGGACTGAGCTGTGATGTCAACCGTGGAAGGCCTGACTGAACAAAGCAAAGTTATGTGTTGCTGAAGGAGAGCGGTCATGTGGTGAACCTGGCATGCCGTCAAACTGTCTGTCTGTGCCTGGACAGGAATGTGATGTAGCAAAAAAAGGAAGAATGTATTACAGGTCTCTGCTGGTTGCCTGTTTACACGCACTCGAACAACATTAACCCTCCGAAAAAACAGCATCAGTGGCTAATTTGTCATATGATGTCTAAGTTGTTGCGCAAACATGTATTTGAAGAAAAGAGTTCAGGGTTTTACGCTCTTGGTACGTTCAGGTTTTCATCTTAACAACCTGAGGACTAGATAAACAGTTTGTGTTGTAAGTATGGCCTGATGATACACAATTATAATGGAGGTAGCATGAAACAATACTTTGGCGATGTGGTATCCCTCCCTTCTCGCTTAAATTACTGTCCTCTGAGCCATGAGAGCAGCCCAAATGATAGGATAGAGGGGAGTGAAGATGAGCATGTGCTGGGTGCCAGACCTGCTGTTCAGTTTTTACTCCTGTTTCTATTTAGGTTGTGTATTTATGAAAGCAACTTCACAAACCATCAGCCAGCGTCGCCATAACATAAACCAATACGGTTAGAAAATAAAGTTTAATGTTCGCCTTGAGCAAGGCCTGAGTCAGTGAATGCCTCCTGACATAGTAAACAAGTGGTTTCTACTCACAGTTTGAGGCTAGCCTTACACATAAGACTGACACAAAGCTACTTTTGAACATAAACGGATTTTAAAAAATACGTTGTTTTTTTTCTACAGTCAGCTGCATTTGTCCTGCATGGAAAAAGTCCTCAGGAGGCCAAAACAAGAAGTATTATTTATATAAATGAGGCACAAGTGCACATCACGGAATTGCTCCATGACGCTCTCACCTTCTCAGACTGGGCTTCTAAGGACTTCAGGTTGTTGGTCACATTTTTCAGCTCCTCCTCCAGGTCACTGGCTTTACTGTGGAGCGAGAGAGACGTAGCGATTGGTTCGAATGAAAGAGTGACAGTTTTGTGACTGTAAAGGCTGTGCTACACCGAATGTACATTATTTTTCAAGGTGGTGATGAGTTAAGAGTGGGGGGAGGAAATACAACAATAATAATAAACAGCACCTTTCATACAAAGTGCTTTACATTAAAAAAAGGCAAAAGATATATAGCCTCATATGCTGATGTGATATTATACACCCATAGTTGTCCTTCTTATCTTACCATCATAATCTATAATCATTGCATCCTAACTGAAGGCATGTGTGTATATGTGCTCGTGTTTGTGCGTCTGTGTGTTTACCATTCTGAGAGCTCGGCCCTCTCTTCAGCTCTCTCCAGCTCTCCCTCCAGGATCACCAGCTTACGGGCCACCTAGAGTGAAAAACATGAACATTTTAGAGGGAAAATGTTTTGACTTGAAGCACAATAGCGTCAAAAAAGAAAAGAGTAGGTCAGATTAATGATTAAAAATGCCTAAACAGTGGAGCGCATGCCAATTTAGAGGTCCCATATTGTTGAAAGTCAGATACACAGCCTGTATTCAGAAACTGTGCTTCAAACGAGCTAGTAAACAAGGCAGAACTGATGTGGAAACACAAATGATGATGCCTGGTCAGGCTTGTGAAAGCTGACCAATCAGAGCAGACCAGGCTTTTCAAGAAGGGGTCCTTAAAGAGACAGGCCTGGAGTGTTCAGACACAGGGTGAATCGAAGTGACAGCATGAGAAAATGTTTGTTTAAAATATTTTTAAGTACACCCAAAATAAAATGATGAGCCTATAAAGAAGGACAATATGAACCTTTAAGGACGTCAGTACTCCAAATAAGCTCCAGCTGTCAAAGTCTCACCTCTTCGTATTTACGGTCGGCCTCCTCTGCAATGTGTTTGGCCTCCTTCAGCTGCATCTCCTGAATCTCCATCTTCTCCTCATCCTTCATCGCTCGGTTCTCGATCACCTTCATCCCTCTGAATGGATAGGACAGTGAGTGTGTGACGATAAGTAAGCCCTTAAATTAAGATGTGAAAGCCAGGGGTAACAATATCAAGGTTTGATCTCGTTTAATGTGACTTAATCTGACCTCTCGCTCTCATCTGCGGCCTTCTCAGCCTCCTCCAGTTTCTGCAGTGCCGTGGCCAGCCTCTCCTGGGCTCGGTCCAACTCCTCCTCCACCAGCTGGATCCTACGGTTCAGAGCTGCTACATCACCCTCCGCCTGTGAGCGAAGAAACAGGAGGGAAGAGAGAGAAATTCAGTCATTCATTCATTCATTCATTCAACTTTAAAATCATCCGAGCTGGTCTCCCTTTCCCCTCTGTAACCCACCGTAAAACACGTAGAGAAGGAGGAGAAGGAGAGGGCACAAAGAGGGCGGCGAGGGGAGTCAACAGTTCTTTTGTATATTTAATGTGTCAGTTTTGTAAGACCATGTCGAAAAGGTTTAAAATCTGGATTTTCAGTCATCAGCCTCTCATGACTAAATGAGGTGTTAAAAGTTCTTCAACTTTCTTCACCCTCTCTTTCTTGCACGATGTGAGTGGGCGATAGTTTGTGTGTATATACACTCAGGGGCGCCGCAAGGGGGGGAAAGGTTAAGATGATTCCAAGGGCCTGGCACTGACAGGGGGCTCTTTGAGACATGGGCAACCTATACAAGGGTCCAACTAGATTTTTTTCATGGGGCCCAAATTCCCGTTCGGCGCCCCTGTATACACTTGTATGTAGAAAGACGTATACAAAAACTAAAGTTAAGTGTTATCACTGCATTGTGGAAAACAGCAATTTCAGTCTTTGCAAAGGAACTGTGCATCTTCTTTTGAATGTTTTGGATCGAGGCAGCCATGTTGGGAAAGAGGCAGCGACACAAACGGTCAGAAGCTGCGCTTCTACCAGACTCTTGTTCCGAAAATACCCCTGATAAATATCCTTTAAATAATTAACTGAAAATAACCATGGAGCCATGACTATAGGGAGTTATTCTGCATAATCACTCAGTGCCGTCTTGTATTAAGTCAGTGCAAATTCTCATGAATCCTCAAAGTCTCTCAAATACATTCAATTCCATTCTGTACTATGATCAAGTGAGATACTGTTATCTGTTCTTCACTCTCTCTGGGGTCACTCAGGTTTACCAAATCAATAGTTGAGTCCCGCTGATGAATAATGAGTGAAATGGAGACAGCTGGAGGTCCTCTGAGAATCTTGTACATTAGCAGGGCCGACCTGTAACAAACAACTACATACTGCTGATTCTGTCTGTAATCCTTTTAATATCTAAAGATCGCAGGACTTTAGTTTTGAATGAAACATTAGCAAAAACTCAATTTCCGGTGACTGTGAATGTAGAACTGGGCCAAGTAGGTTGGACAAATGGGCTTCTTCTCATCTGCCCTTGGTAAACAAAGGCAGAGAGAGGGGAAAAAAAGCAAACAGACAACTATGCAGGCATTTCCTTTCTGTTGGCCGGGGAGTTTATCCAACCACCACCTCCTGGGGAGATGCTTTCAAACTGGAAACCAGCCTGTTTTCATTCAAAGTTAACACAAAGAGACTGTCCACTGTTATAATGTACGTTTACAACCCGGCAGGTCAAACAGCGCCACATAACTGCACATTTGAAACCGTTACAATGCTGAACTATTCATTCAATACAACCGTACTCACACAAGTTCACCCCCTGTTCCTAAAACGAAGCAGCTGGGGGATTTCTTGGACAAACAGACATTATTCTGCACTCGGTCGCAGGGCAGCAGTTAGTAGGTCAGTGACTCATTAGCTAGTCATTCAGTCCAGAAGTCAGTCTGCCAGTCAGATCAACAGTCAAAGTGTCTGCACCTAAAGTTTACAGCTAGGTGAGTCATTCTGCTGCACATTTGGTGAGATAAAATGATTCAAAGGATGCAGTAATAGCGAGAAAAGGTAACACTGCAGAGAGGAGAGAGCAGAGAGCTCAATGGAGAAGAGCTACGAAGTCTTTTTGTGGTGAGAATAAATAGACCACGTCCAGTTGGTTCTTCCATTCTTTCATAGGCTCAATATTTCAGGAAATGAAAGCATGGTTTCCCGCTCGCTGGCAGCTGCTGCAGACCTCTATTTTAATTTTTCAGATTTTCTCCCTCTCATCTCCGTGTCATCTTAGACTGCTGACTAGCCAGTCAGTCAGTCTTTCCACCTCTTTTTCTGCCTCTCTCTCCGCCTCCCTTGCTTCTTTTTCGTTCCTCTCCCAGGCCCTGCCCTACTGCACCCAGGGAGGCCACCGATATGAGACAGGAAATGTCTGCCGAACTAGCGTTGACATGTCTTGATAGAGGAAAACCTAACCCGATGAGAAATGAATGAAAGGCATAAATCTGCCGGAACATCTTGAATCCTCATCAGCAATGTCCTCTGCACAGGTCTGCCTCTGTCAACACTGCATCTGGCTGTTGAGAAACGCCGAACAGACTTAAACTGGAGCCTGAAATAACAGATATTGTTACTTCCTGAGTGGAGCAATGTGCTCTGAAGAACACCGTGTGCACACTAACAAACATGCTATTCATGAGCTGTAGGTCAGCTACACGGTGTACTGGCCACATCAGATGCTGTAATGCACTTCCAATCATGCACTCTGCAAACATGCAAACAATCACTCTCTTTCTGTCAGTCTCTGCCACTCTAAAACAAACATAACTGCCAGGTAGCAACCGGCTACGCTCCAGCCCAGCTGAATGTTTGTTGTCAAGCAACACACAAACACAAAAACCAAAGTCTGAGCTGACACCACTATGGTGGTGCGTAAATCTACGCTCGCTGTGTGCTACCTGCCGTGTTATCTCTGTCATCAGATTTTCACAATCATGGGGGAAGGGGAATCCCCTTACAGACAGCGACAGCCTTGTGTCAAGTAAAACAGCTTATGGGCGTACAGCACATACTCTCATGCCTCCAATTCACTGAGCCATGACCAGAGAAGAGAAGAGATTTTCCTGTAAATCCTGCAGGTACTGTTGAAAATACTCTCTGCAGCTGAAGAAAATCATTTAGCAACACAGCTCTCGAACAGCACTGAGAGGTTGAGCGCGAGAACAAACCCAAATGTGAGAGCAGTGTTAAGGTAAAGGTCACAAGAACTGAGAAGTCTAACGACAAACCTCTACTACAAGAATAGATATTAACTACTATACAAATGAGGATCTCGAGAAAAAAAAAAAAGAGACAGGAAGTCAGCTGCCCAACATCCTTTCATTTCCTCCCTTTGATTGTTCTTTCTTTCAGGGCTGGTATCTGGCCTTGCCTCTTCCTTTAGCACCCACTTTACATTCTTCAGCTGCCAGGCCCTTATATGGTAAAACAAACTATGGAGAATGTTTGTGGCGGAGTATCAGGAAGATTGTGGTAGCGAACACAAAGATACTGGACGACAAGTAGCTGCCCTGTTATCAAACTAGCTTAATATGTGACACCAGTGCTTCCTAAGAGTTGAGTGGTATTTTAGTTACTGTTGGCTGCTTGACAATAGTTGGCAGAGAGTTAGATGAGAAGCAGGGTACCACTCTCATGTTTGTATAGCTAGCAGCCATTTAGCTTAGCTTAGCACAAAGACTAGAAACAAGGGGAAACAGCTATCCTGGCTGTGTCCAAAAGCAACAACATCCACCTACCAGCAACTATAAAGCTCACAAGTCTTCTTGTTACATCTTGTGTGTTCTGTCACTACAAATACCCTGTAAAAACACTTTGTGGTGGTGACTGGCCGGGTGCAGTATGGACAGAACTTGGCAAGCAGTTTCCCTAAGCTTCCAGTCTTTATGCTAAGCTAAGCTTACCAGCTGCCTGTAACTTCATATTTAGTGCACAGACTTGAGAGTGGCATTAATCTTCTCATCTAAATCTCAAAAACAAAGTCTGAGGTGTATTTTCCAAAATGTCAAACTAATCCTTTAACTGACAGTGCTGCTGGTTAGCTTAGCTTGGCACACAGACTTGAAAGAGGGGGAAACAGCTGGTCTAGCTCTGTCTAAAAGTCACTATATCCATCTACCAGCACCTGTAAAGCTCACAAATCAACTTGTTATATCTTGTTTGTATGATCCATACAAAAACTATAACTAGAAAAACAATACTATGCGGTTTTAAAGTGGGTTATGTGTTGGATTATTTCTTGGCTGGGTGCAGTCTCCTCCCAGAGTCAACTGCACAGTGAAGACAAGAACCAAGAAAACTACAATGTGTCATTTTTACACTACACTGTTTTTTTAAAGGCTAGCTGTTCTGCCTTGTTTCCAGTCTTTATGCAAAGCTAAGTTAGCCAGCTTCTGGCCAGAGCTTTATAAACTGTGTGCAGACATGTGAGCGGTATCGATGTTCTCATCTCAGGCTCAGCAAGAAGGCAATAAGCACAGAAAACATTCACCTCCCTGTCACTGGTTGATTAAATAACATCCATCGGCCTCAACTTGGTAAACAGTATCCAGCCTGACCTGAGGATACAGCACAGCTCTTCTGGGACTGACTTAAGAAATACCTGAGTGTATTACATGCATTAGAGACAGGATCAAGGACAAGTGAAAGAGAAAATCTAATTATTGGCTGATTCCAGGGCAGTGGGCTAATGAGCTGCACAATGCTGTTGGGTTTCAGGGGAAGTTATTCCTGACTCTACTGCACGCTACTCTCAATGTGCATGTGTTGCTGTGGAAGTGTGTAATCTTTTCCCATAAAGATCTGTCATGCAAAGACAGCGACGTACAGTATAAAGCAGCTTGCCATGAGGTATGATATGTAAAAGACGGTCATTAAACTTGCACACAATCATCACAGCGAGCTATCTCCTTAAAACTTTGTCGCCATTTTTTCGACAGCAGACTTTCACACAGACAATGAAGCTTGTCTTTTGTTCAAAATGACAAGAGGTTCACTGTAAACGCCCTTCAGGAATCCACGAAATACACTGGGAAGCAAACTATTACGCATACTTTACATGACTCAGACAGTTTACTTTCCTGGTTTTGATGGAAGTTAAATAATGTTAATGACAGTCTTTGAAAGTAGGTACTTGAATGGAGTGGTCTCTGAACAGATAAAGGTCAGATGATTTAACTACAAACAATCCCTGCAGCAGTTTACTCCAGCAATAAAACCATTTATATGGTTCTTTCAGGTTAAATGAGTTTCATTTCTACTCTGCAGTCCTAGCACCGTCACATAAACAAATGCTGAACTTGCATGCATCCATACACCAGAAAACTGGCTCCATGTGGATTTAATTTGATCCAAAAACTACTTTATGCTATGAATTCTACATAATATAATTTCCACTCTCTAAATGGTTCTTAATGACATCATAGCAAATGTAGCTCTGTTAGCACAGATTGTGCAAATAAATTTTGCTCCTCGCAACCTTGGCCTACATAATCACCTCAGCCACAAGCCACTAACATGGGAGTATTCCCAAGAATGCCAACACCGCCAAAACGTATCAACATGTGGCAGTTATATTTGGAAAGTTGAGCTATTCCCAGGGAGAAATTCCAACAAAAACAGTCAAACCAGGAAGTAATACTTTCCACTGAATCTGCAGGAGCCGCTGGAGGCCCAGCAGCAGAAAACCTTGAGACCCGCTGACCACAGCCAGCAGCACAGAGTCGACACCTCTGGCTCATGACCTGAGGGAAGTTGTACTTAAGTTGCGTATAATTTCTAAACGACTTCCTTCAATTAGGTTTCAGTATTATAATCAAGTGGCTTAATATGAGAATAGCTGTCACGTATGTAAAAACACAAGTTTATTAAATCCAGTGTAAATGTCACTATGGTAAAGTAGACGCTGACAACTCTACATGTAGAGCCTGATAGACTGAGATCAATAGCTGACCCCCATTGCCACAAGAAAACTACCATCAAGTGAACTGATAGGAGCTGATGAGTGGATGTTTAAGTTGTTTTTAGACATTGAAATTATAACTTAGGTTGGACACTAAGTTGTGTAAGAAAAGAAAAAAACTCAGTCAACCACAAACACTAATCTTCCTGTTGATCAGGGCAGGAGCTCAGGGACAGGAAGTGTTGGGAGTAGAAGCACAGGAAGTGCTGGACCAGAGTCTGCAGACGACATCCTGGGAGGGGCAGCTGAGGGGGGTGGGTGAAGGGGGGGATGACCTGCTTCCCAACATTAATACCTCAGTGGAAGTTCGAGTCCTGCTTCCCTTTTTATCTGGTCTTACATACAGATCGGTACGCCACAAACTGTATTTCTGCACGCTTTGTGGGAGAAAAAACATTTATCACCACGGCAACCGTGTGTTGTATGTTGACAACATGACTGTGCTGAATTTAGCATACAAACTCTTCAGCCTAAAAAGGGAATACATACGCCTGCCCTTTAAAATCTATGCTTTTCATACTATCTTCTGTTGTTATTTATGATATTTCATTGTTTTGTAATCAACAAAGTCTCAGAAGTGTCAAAAAATGAACAAATATGGAGACATTCTATCACATATTTGCTTCCATATTCTAAAAAGCAGCAAATCTGGTTCATCTGTGTGGCTCACAAAGCTCTCAAGGTCATGAATAAATTGTAATAATTTCTGGCCTGACTCTCAACCTTTCTTTGAACCTTCAACCAATAAACAAGTATGACTGCTGTGAACCACTATGAAATAACCAGGCCATTGAGAATAATGTCCATACATAAAACACATCCACGTAAGTTAAGGAGCGTTTCACGACTGTGTCACATCTCTGTAATCTAGCGGAGCCTTAAAGCATTACTGAGCGGTGGAGTAACGTCCCCAGAGGCGTCAACACCGCACTAGAAATAACACGAAACAATCACTCTCATTTTTCAGTGAGAGATGTGGCCAAGTGTGTTTTTCTGATGCCTCCACATTTTCAAACAATGATTCACTACCCTATTACACGCAGTGAGGTTCCTGTTTTGATCTCCCCGTGCTCCAAAAAAAAGGAGTTTTTGTGCCAAGGAATAACTCCAGGTTGCCCTAATTATTCACATGTGGGACCACACCAACCTCGCCACACAATTGCACCGCCCTGTTTGGTGAAGGCTGACCGAGATGAAATGGAAGTCACTCTGCAGGTAAAGGGCAATTTCACCCCACTGATCATTCATATGCTGTAGGACCTGCAACAATCAATCGATTTAGAGTGGACAACAATTTTGATTATCAATACGTAATTTCAGTCATTATCAAGCAAAAATTACAAACAGTTGTTTGGTCCGTGTATCTAAATATGAAGTTATCATTATTAATTGAAAATCTTGCACTTAATGCTCTCTGCTTTATAATTACATTCCAATGTGGTATACACAATCTGTTAATGTTTCTATACAGCTCATAACTCAGGAATATAGGGGATTACAGTAAAGTTTTACCGTTTATGAGTCAATACCTATAAAACACACATTTCAAATCTGTCAGCCAAGTTCTCAAACTGCACAAAAAAAAAGTTAATGTTTCACGACATACTCTACAACTGTGTCACTACGTTTGGCTCTTGACTGTACTCATGTGACAGGAAACACAAGGTAGCTTCATTTAAACTCATAAATCAGCTGGTGTGTCCGAGGAGATAAAGAAAGTAAACTATTCGCTACACCCACTTGCTTGGAATTTTGTGTCAGCCTGCCGGTGGGACTTAACAACCAATTTATGGGCTATTAAATGAGCAAATGAGAGCAGAATACATCCACCACCACCACCAAGCAATCACAACACCACAATAAGTAACAGTGAGGTCGACGTATTTCAGGTGTACCGGTCATGTCGTGACAAACACGACGATGACAAACTCTTTTAAAAGTTCCTATCAGAATGATTACCCACAAAGCTGAACAAACACCCAATTGTCAAATTAAAAAGGGTGCCCTGTTACCTAATAGGCAGTCTGTAACAAAGGGGTAAGTCCTACAGCAGGCCAGCTCCTTTCATCATCCCAGCTCCCATATCTTTACAGCCACTCCTTCCCCTCCCACTCTCCTTCAGTCTATCCACTCATCCTGTCATTAACCAGCTCCTATGCAAAGGGATATGGCACCGTATGTCATAAAGCAGCACGTGAAACAAGTCAAGACTGTTACCTAACTCTTTTATTCTCCAACCTCTATCCTTTTTCTTCGTGAAGCTACAAAACCCGGATGTGGGCAGAGACAGGAGAGTCGAGGCAGGTGACAGAGTTGGGAACAGTCAGACGAAAAAGTATCAGATGAGTCACTTTCATCACATCAGCGAGTCAAGTCTGAGAAACCACAACTTGTGCAACTTCAACGATGACTTGTGCCAATTACAACCGACGTTGGGCAACTGCTGCACATACTGTACGTTAGAATCCAAACATGTTGAAAATAAAGCTGCGAATGTTACATTATTAATACACTACTGATTAACACTTTGATATATAGAATGTAGCAGAGTACATTTACTTCAGTGCAGTTTTGAGGTATTTGTAGTTTCCCTTAAATAGTTCCACTTTCTGCTACTATATACACATCTACTCCACTACATTTTTTAGGCAAATAATGTATTTTTAAACTCAACTAGATTTATAACTTGAGTTACTTGTGACTTTGCCGATTACATGTTGCATCGAAACAAAAGTAGCACATTTGTAGATTAATTTACTTTAAAAAATAAAATAAAAAAACACTGAATCTGATAATCATTTACAGTATATATATGTGAATAAATAAATATTATATTTACTTTTGATACTTAAGCACATTTGGGCTACTATCAGAACCTTTGAGTCTTTTTCCATTCATGTTGATGACTTTCATTTCTACCAAAGTGGCACTCTAACTACCACTTCTACTCTTACTCAAGTAAGACTTTTGGGTGCTTTTTACAACACCGAGTGTCAACATGAGCCAAGATCGTTCTCTTCCAGGTTCTTGTTTAGTCAGAAAACAGATCAAAACCCGAATATATTCAGTTCTTTATCATGTCAGACTAAGAAAACCAGAAAACATTCATATTTTGGAAGCTGGAACCATAGTTTTTCTGTTTTGTTTTTTTTCAAAAGCATTTTAAAGATATACTGATGATCAAATCTGTTTGTAACCAACTGAATGTCGACTGACTAATCAATTACGCCAACAGTGGCTTCAGCTTTTGCTAAAAATGGCACATTTTTCCGACTATTCCTCTGAAGCCTTTAATAACAGAGTAGGGATACTTTTAAGCCCATGCCCTTTATTTTCCTATCATCAGTGGAGGCTGGCTGGTATGGTGGTTAGGCGTCCATCCAGACAGCTGCTGCTTGGCACACATCCACCCTGCTGAAGTGTCACTGAGCAAGACATTAAGTCAAGACACACCATCCCCTTCATCGAAATGTGTCCAGCTCTGAAAGCTTGACATGATTTCTGTGAAAAATGAGTAATCTGATCAGTGTGGTAGATGAATTCAATTCTGCACAGCAGCCTCGGTGCTGTCTACGTGGTCTACATTATTCACAGTACTTTCAGAGGCCTGTAAGTCAGACTGCACTGCGCATGCGCCCAGACCTGCAGGAATCCAAACTTTTTTTCATTGAGGACCAACGCCTTGCATTGTGGCACCATCACGCCCGCGAATGAATCAATGACATGCGGCTCGTTACACTTTGTGAAAAGCCAGAGATGTGAATGCGGTGAGGTTAACGTCGCCTCGTCAGCGTGACAGTGTGAAAGCAGAGCAGAGGCAGGTTAGAAGACGCAGAAAGAGGATTTGAGTTGTCTCACTTTCTCTCGGAGCTCCCGTTCACTGTCCAGCTGTCTCTGTAGGACCTGAGCCCGGTCCTCTGCGTCGTCGGCCTGCTGCTGCAAACACTGAATCTTCCTCTTCACAGCATCCAGAGAGTTCACACCTGCCATTATTCACTGTTTGGTGACTTAATTTAAAGACTACACGTGGAGGAAGGGGGAAAAAACCCACACAGTTAAGACTAAATCTGTGCACGAAAAATCTGAAAAGTAGGCTGCGTGTCCCTGTTTGGTCTATTCGGATTAAAAATAACAATAAGAGGGTAAAAATAATGAGCCTGATCGTCGATTTTGGAAGTCAAATACTGAAACGTCCGTCCGGTGGGGCCGAAGTCTCTGGAATGTAAAGAAGTCGTTCAAGTGCAACAAAACAAAAAAAAAAAGTTATGAAAAAAAAACCCAGGAAGTAACAGTGTCCAGGTGTTTCTCCGAGTGTTTTCTTCAGGTGCGCAGGAATGGTACGTTCACGAGCGGGTGATAGAAAAGTCGTCCTCAGGAATGTAGCAGTGTTTGGTCCGCGGGAGGAGGATTTTAGAAAAGCTGCGCGGCGAGCAGAGCGGAGAGCGGCAGACTGTGCAGCCGGAGGAGGAGAGAGATGATTGGGACGATGAGGTCAGAGAGGGCGGGGCGTGCGGGGTGCGTGTGCGCGCGCGCGTTTGTGTGAGTGTGTGTGTGCGCGCGCGTAAAAGCTGATCCCTGTGACTGATGCGATCACTGCTACGAGACGTCCAGAAGAAAAAAGGAAGAAAAAAAAAAGTCAGGATGAGTTACTTTTCCAGTTGGTGTAAAGGCGCAGTGCCACGAGTTGAGATGCCACACACAAACTTTCCCACCCCAACGATCCAAACTTGACTTGACTGAAGTAGAATTTCCCCTTCACAGAGTCAGACTTGAGTTTCAACGTGACAACATGAGAAATGATGCACCGCCTGAATGATGAAAAGCAGCTTCCTACGTTTCATTGAAAGCTTTGTCAGTATCGGTCCTGCAGTGACCTTATGAGGCAGATAGCATATCGCCCGCGGCCCATGTGTTTCCTCTGCTGTTCATTCAGCCATGGAGGAACACAGAGCTAACATTGAAAATGAATATGACACTTATGATAATACAGTATGTATAACAGTTGCACGGTATGGATTGGATATGGGAGTTCTTAACCTGTAGTTTATGCACAACTTAGGGTAAGATAGGCTTTTGTAGCCGGATCGTAGTGAGATAAGAAGTTACATTTATTATTCAACAGCTCTTATTAGATTTGTGGTGTTAAGACGTGTACATGTCCTGATCCTGCCCTGCCCTGCCTGCATTAGTTGTTTCTGCGCTCCAACGCACCTGATTCAAATGAAGGGGCCTGATCATTTGAATCAGGTGTGTTGGAACAAAGAACCGTCTTGAAACATGCAGGGCAGGGGGCCCACAAGGACTTGAACTGAAAAAACGAAGAGTTCAACAGATCTGGTGACGATCATTAGATGATGATGGTCATTGTATTGATTGTCGCAGAATAGCTGTATCGTGATGCTGTTGTCATCACTGGCAGCGTATCAAGAGTTACTGTTAGGGGTTTCACACTGGCAGGGCTCCGGCACGGTTCTGGTTCACAAACGCAACTTTGAATTGGCCGGCGCATTCAGACTGAAAAAATAATTGGTTCGGAAACTGAAAAGTTGGTTTGCAGCGGAACCTAAAAATAGTTGGTTTTTCCTTGGGAACCATGACATCATCAGTGGGCGTGTCGAGCAGGAAAGCAGAAAGGAGAAAGAAAGAAAGCAGGAAGAGAAGGAAAGAACGCAGAGAAGACGATGGAGAAGAAAAATGTTCAGTGGTCGGCAGAAGAAACAAAGTGTTTGGTGGCGATTTGGGCATCACCTGAATTCCAGGAGAAACTAGAGACCTCCACAAGAAAGAGCAAACTATCCAGTGAACTTTCGGAAGAGATGGCCAAGGCTGAGTTCACCCGAACGCCAGACCAAATAATTAATAAACTTAAAAAAATGAGCAAATAGCTGCAGTAACAAAACAAACACTCCTAAATAACCCACGCGACCTGCTATTTTGCAGTTGCTGTGTTTACTTCCGCCTGTGTGACGCGGAATGACGTCCTCCCACTTTGGTTCCACTTAAACTGGTGTGAAAGCGGGCTGGTTTGCCAGACAGCACCAAGGTTCTGAGACTCCAGAACCGAACCAGTGCCAGAACCAGAACCGTGCCAGTGTGAAACCGCTATGAGTGATTCCAGCCTGAACCTTCAGTGAAAGTTTAAAAAAAAAGTTCATGCAACTAAATCAAATTAACTTGACCAGTAATGCATTAGTTCAGCATTACTTATAATTCATAAATTGATACAGATGATTGAGAAGAGTTCTGCACAGTGAATTTTGTCGCTGGCATTGAATCAGTACTCCAAATAACCCTGAATAAGGGTGGCAGGATTGCTAAGAGGAAGGGAAAAGTTGGATCGGTGCACTGCTGCCTGAGGGGTCGCAATATGTCACTACAAACATTTTTTCTTGGATAATACTGGCAATCACAGACTCATAGAAATGTCTCAGTCTCAAACAGGGACGTCACTTCTTTGCTAAAGCTCCAGGATAACATCACTTTGGCCAGAAAGAGTCAAAGTGATAGAAAGGTGGAGAATCATTGGCAAGATAATATGACATTTGACTGATATATTGGACAGTATTAGCTTGTATGGATATGTGTTGGCTTACATATCAGTCAAGAAATTGCATTACATAACTGAAATTGAAAGCAAGTATCAGCTGATATATTGCTCGTGTCGTTGTTCCGTTCGGTCATGCTGTAACATGTTTTGATGATGCATCATCCTGTCATGTGATGCTTACATGACAGATTAAAACCAACATTTATGGCTGTACCATGACATTATACTAGTGTAAGTACAGTTCATGATACATTTTTTCAGGCTATTTTTCAAGATAGAGTTCTGAGTTTCTGGACAACAGACTATTCCCTTATATCAGGAAGAATTGTTGAAGAGTTTGCCTACTGTTGAAACAATCATTGATCAAAACTTTTTTTTTTTTCGTCTCCAAATGAGAAGAAGAAACACATATGAACTCATATACAACTAATATATCCTCAGATGATGACGCTACTGATCCTGATCCTAACAAATTACAGTTTTTTTACTATCCAGCTATTCACAGACCTCCAGCCTCTCAAATCTGAACTTTTAAGGACCATCAAATATGCAACACGATTTCTATTTTTATCTCTCTCTTTCTTTATCTCTAGTTTTGCAGGAGTAAGCAAGCAGGCATCATCCATCACCCGCCTGCTCGTAGACGATGTTCATTGTGTGGGTGTAAATCAGATTTATGCCCCATCCTTCATGTTCCCCTGCCAGCCCTGCCTGTGTTTACCCTCTCAGTTTCCCATTCTCACGCTTGACCTGTGAGCAAACACTTTGGCTGGACGAGCGGCTCGGTTCAGCTCTCAGCTCGGTTCAAGTTCAGCTGGAGCTCAGTCGAAAGACGAATCAATCTTCCCCCACAATCAGTCTCATCTGTTGATTGAGCCCATCTGTCTGATTTGCCCCTTGCACCGGAAAACCTGGAAGCATTGATTTCATTAGACACAGGAGTGTTGGGTTTTCTGTTTGCCTTAGCTGCATTCCTGACATACCAGAGCCCCCCCTGCCTGCTCTCTGCTCTCTCTTTCCCCCACAGTCCCGCTCTCCCCTAAAAACAGTAAGTGCTGCTGCTGTGAACGCAGTTATTAATACCTGCATTAAGACAACACACTGCTGCCCTCTCTTCAGCTTCCCGCATAGGACTCACAGGACTTCACTGACAGTGAAGTGTGATGACCTAAATATCTGTAATACCAATCGCTGGTGCAGGGACGTCTTCTTTATGAATCACAACAGCCTTCCTGTTGGGGTCTTTGGCTCGCTGTTCTGCTGCCCAGCCCCCTCCAGGTTCTCAATCTGGCCGTGTTCTGTGTGTGAATTCACATGTGTAATGACTTGACTGCTGCCTCTAATAAGAGACATGTGGACGGGAATTTATGGAGCTTCACGAGCTGGATATGTTGTTGTCGGTGTGCAGGATTAAACTGTAAATGTGGGACGGTAAACATCTACTTTTCAAGCGCCGCAGCAGACCCGGGAGTGGAATCCACACCTTCGTCGGGCTCGAAGCACAACTTGAACCGCCACTTTTTCCAGGGGCCCACTTGACCCACTTTACGTGCGAGGCTTCTCAGAACTGTTCTCAGAGTTTATTTAATCAGTGTGTGAGGATAATCCAGCGTGTCTCAGCCTCAGTCTCTGTGCCTGTGTGTAAGACACTTCCCTTCTCTTTGTGTGTAGTACAACACTGCATTTCCTTGGGATATCCTCCACAAGGCCCAAACAATACCACATCTTGGTGGAAGCTGGGAGAGTTTCTTGTTGTCATGACGCTTCTTTCCTGTGCAGTTTGCTCAGTAATCTCGCTGGAATGATTCTTAGCTGTTGTTATCAAACTGGTATGATCAGCATTTAAGCCTTATCTTGGCCATATTTGAGCCCCTAATACGGTCCAAGTTCAGATATGAGTTCCTCTTTCTTCCTCTCTGGAGTTAACACACGCTGTGCACACATGCAGTAAATACTAGAGGAACCACCAGGGACAGATATACAGCACTGTGGTCTGCGGTCTTTCCAATAATCGTGAATATGATCTTTTTCCCCAGATTGCAGCTGATTAGCCACGGGACAAGTGACTTCTCTGATGTTCCGCTTGATTTACGGAAATCAGTTATTTGTGAACACAGAAATATCTTCAACGGTTAATTACGGCCTGATGTTTTTCTTGCAAACTCCAACAGAACTTATTTTAAACACTGTAATTAATACAGAGCTACAACTTCAGTATGACATCTCACTGAAACAAATAGCTCAAGAAGTAATTGAACCCTGCATTTAAACTTTTGACAGTAACAGTAGTTAGTCGAGTTAGCAGTAGTTTAAGTGAAGTAGTTTTATTTTGAAGACATCCATAGGATTACTCTTTGTGTTCAGGCTGCATAGTCTAATACTGCCAGAAACTAACGTTTTGAGACACACAACATACTGTGGTCTGTCTTCATTACCAACCGCTGTACAAGCGAAGCTGAGGGTGAGATATGGAGGGGTTCTCACTTTTTCTATTGCAGGCATCAAATTCAAGTGTATATTAAAAAGTTGAAACAAACAAACATCAGTTTGAACGTTAAACACCCAGTAATAATTCAGTAAAATTTTGATTCAGTATTCAATAATTCCTCAGTGGTGGAAGGAGTATTCAGTCTTCAGTAAATATAAAATCATAAGAGTGTTAAAATTCCCTATTACAAGTAATAGTACTGCATTAACAAGCTTTACATGAATGGAAACTCCAGGGATTTGGTACATCAAATCTTTATATTTCTTGTATATTAGCCACTACTGCATTTGTGAAAGAAGTTGTATGAAGTCGGCAGGAGGTAGCTGCGCACAATTAGACAAACTACTTCAGATGATGTCACACAGACAACATCAAGTTTGAAAGCGAAAACATCTTGAAGTTTGGAGTTCGACAGTAGTGAGCAAAACCAGACCTCTGTTTACTGCTGCTCATCTCAGCTTGAGGCCACCACTAGCTCGGGTCTGTGACTGGACTGTCAGTGGTGAAGTTGCTCTGGCCCCAGGTTTGGACAATGAAGAAGAACACATGGACTATAAAAGATAATACTTTTGGTTCTGTTGCATAAATTTGAATCACAGAGTATCACAGTGAAAGGGAAGTGCCTGATGAATCAGTGGATTACTTTATAAAGTTAAACTCTAAAGGTATTATAAGATCAATAGAAGTATAAAAAGTAAATTTACTAGTTCGATATAAAAATAGGCTCTGTGGTTATTATTATTATTCTATTATGTATTGATTCATGTGTAAGGGGCATGTAGCTGGTGGAGCTGGAGCTCATGTAACTGCCTTATCACATGTTTTGAATTAAACAAACTGGATTTACGAGGTAACTAATAACTAGTAACTTGCATGAAAATGTAGTAAAAGAAAAAGCACAATATCTCCTTTCTAAAATGTATTGGCATAAGCTTATTAGAAACACTCAATCAAAGTACAAGTACCGCAAAATTGCACTAATAAAGTAAGGTATTTGAGATGAAAGTTGTGTCTGAGGTCCCAATCATATGACATAACACGTGTCACAAGACCAAGACCCATATTTTTGTCACATTTTTTACATTATAGCAAAGTCATTGTGCACACCGCTGGAACTGTCACATTGTACATTTACATAAATATGTATGCTTTATGGTCCCTTAGCGACACTGCAATGTGTGTCAGAACTGTAAGATAAAACCCAAACAGGACAGTAATGCTATCATTGCGTTATCAGTGTAGTTAACTGGGATGATGGTGAACAAACGGAGCAGCTCGCCTGTTGACCTTTGCAGCTCTGGTTGGGCTGCTTTAGAGGACCTGGGCAAGCGTGTGCGTGAGTGTTTGGGTGAGTGAGGTGGTTACAGTTCATCCATGTGTTCATCTTTCAGGACTGGCTGCACAGGAATGCAACAGTCTCTGAAGTGCTCCAAACCATTCACTGTGGATCAAAGTAAACCCACAGCTGGTGCTGGCTTAGAGACAGTCCAGCTGTGGAATAATTGGCTCTAGTTGTCAGCAGTGCCATTGTAACGGGAGTCGGCATCAAAGGCGGAAAAAAGCAAGTAGTTAATGAAGGGGCCTCTTGTCGATATGCAAAGTCTTACTAAGGACCCACTGGGAGACAGAGCCGCATCGTTTTTACAGCATAGAATGGCAGGTTTATATCACATTTTGAAACGCAGTTGACCTCAGATGCCCCTGCGTCTGTGTGTGTCTGTGTCTGTGTTCGTGTGTGTGTGTCTGTGTGCATGTGGACTGTGTGAGTGTGTGACCCTTCACTCACGTCGGCCGCTGTCTTCTCGGACAGTTCCAGTTTCTCCTGAGCTTCTTTGAGGCCCTCAGAGAATTTGTCCAGTTCGTCCTCCGTCTGCTTCATCTTCTTCTGGAGGTCCATCAGCTCATCCTCCAGCTACAACAGAAGAGACAGTTGGTCCAGCTCACTCTACTGTCCCTGGTCAGTGTTTATTCTTCTGTTTTTATTCAACCCTTTACTTACTTTTCCCCCACTATGGTATGAAAATGTCTTGTCTTGCTTTTGTGTTCTGCTTTGTCCTGTTTTATAGACTGAATCACAGTCTTTGTTCACAATAACTTCAGGGTAGAAACCCCTGCATCACGCACCAGCTAATATACAATTTAACTGACTATTTTCCCATGATGTTAGTTAAAAATGTACACATCTAAACTTTCAATAATGCTAGGCTAAATTGCTAATTTAGTTATTGGGACCGGACTAAAGAAAATGACAGTTTACCTTAAAACTAGCAGTTAGTCAGAGACATCGCTGTCGTGTAGATATCAAAGAGACAAGCAAAGCAACACGCATAATAACACTGGTAGAAATGTCAGAGAGGTCGAACAATTGTGGTTAACTGTATAGTATTTCACTTTACAGTTATGCAATGAAATGCTTCATAAATCATTTATTCAAAGTATTTTAAACACCAGTTGCAAATATTAAGCATTTCATCATTTGTTAACAGTCAAATAACTTAAAGGAGACATATTACGCTAATTTTTAGGTTCATAATTTTATTTTGGGTTACTACTAGAATATGTTTACATGCTTTAATGCTCAAAAAACACACCAATTCTCTCATACTGTCCTCTGATTTGTCAGCTCACACATGTCTGAGCCAGCACCGCTAGCAACCGACTTGCTGTGCTAAATTCATTTCTTAGGGTCAAACTAGCCACTAGTCATCAATCATGCAAATGTCTGACTTTGTTACGTAGAGTGATGTCACAAAGTAACAGAATTAAAGGTGGGACTACTGACGAGGCGTTCAGGAAGAGCGTATTCTGTGGAAGAGTGGAGCATTGGTCACTGCAGACTTTCAAGACGTCTTACATGCACATGAACCTAAATAGAAACTTTAACTACTGTTTAAGTAACTATTTATTAGTGGTGGTTATTATAAAGTGTCACCTGCCAAGTTCACACATTTGTTATCATGTCGTCCTGTTTGTTGAAAATCCCTCTTGATTGAACAAATCTCTGATGAAATCTATTCTTGTTGGTGTCAGCATAGAGCTTAAATAATGATTCAGTCTGAAGTGTTGTATTCGGCTGATTTGGGAGCCTAATCATGTTTATGATGTCACTGGGAACATTAAAATTGTTTACAATCAGTCTCTCATGACATGAACCCCAGTCTAATCCTCCCTCTCCCTAACCCACACACACACACAAAAGGTTAAATGTTAGACGCTCCTCCTAATCTGCGCTCCCCTCTGAGCCCATGAAGTACTTCTGATAATCCTCCTGAATTCCACATGGTCATTCTCTTCTGGAGTCTAAAAATACAGCTGTTATCAGTGAAAACACCCAGGCGCCTGGGACAACTGGCCTAATGTGTGTACATGAGTGCGTCTGCATGTGTGTGTGTGTGGTTGTGTGTGTGTGTGTCCACTCTGCTATTTGTGTATCTATATGTATCTATTTGCATGCTCATAATGTATGTGTGTGTGTGTGTGTCTGTGTGTCTGTCTGTGTGAGTGTGTGTGTGTGTGTTGTCTCTGTGTTAGATACACCTGTCAAACAGAGAGACAGATGCTCCATTAACTCTCTTCAAACTTGTTCAGGAGGGACTTACGTCTCCCCAAATTCTGATCCTGGGTGGTCTCTTCACCTGAAGTGGCCATAACCACCATGGGATGTCGTGGGGGTTAGATTTTGCTTTTATCCTTATTGTCAACAGCATTAATACTGAACAATTTGTTGCTACATCTGATTTTTGAAAGCTGGTGTTTACATTTTTGTATTTGTTCTTGCTTCAGATGGTGAATTTTAGCCTCAACTGAAGTAATGACACAAACATTTCCCACAAAATGGTGACTGCATAGTTTCGAGGGCTTATCATCTCAGTGTTGCCTGGCCTTTTAAGGAGCCATGGGTGTTTGTGCTTCACATAATGTCACAAACATTTGTTGAATTTACCATTCAGTCTCTGAGCGATGACAAAAAACCCTCAGATATTTTCTAGCTGTTACAGGACAAAGTAGTACAGTGAGCAGTCTGTGAGGGATGTTGCATATATAACTGTGAAAAGTGTTTACAGACTAATGCCTTAAAGGTATGTCTGGTATGTATCAATGTTGTGATTAGCTTAAGAGCTAGATAACGTGGAAGCCTTAAAGGAAAACCTTAAATATGCCTTATGCTGGGTTTGAATTTCTTTCTCAAGCACAATTTTTTTTACACATTTACATGTGCATTTCCAGTTTATCTCCTGTGATTGCAATTCATTAACCAAATGATAAACTGTTTCTCTAGGTACCAACGCGTTACTCTGCTGTCTTTGTCTGGTTTGTTTGAGAGTTCTTAATCACTAACTTTAATATTCATATTTTATTCACCTCTCTCATAACACAAATCAAAAACAGTATTTCTGAATTCTTTCAGATTTTTTGCTCTCAAGACTCTGACACCATCTCTGTCATCACCCTCACTGTCTGTCCCCACCTGCTTGCATTTGTCCTCTGCCGCCTTCTTGTCCGTCTCAGCCTGCTCTGCCCGGTCGATGGCGTTCTCCTTGTCCAGTTTCAGCATCTGCATCTTCTTCTTGATGGCCTCCATGGTGACTGCTTGGTTGGTTTTCGCCCCCCTCTGAGATGTGAAAATGCGGCTATGAAAGCTTGTTTTTCGTCGAGATGCAGGAGGATTCGGTCCTAAAGTGCAGCTCTGCAGACAGCTGGAGTCCAACAAAGCAGTAGAGAGGTAGAGAAAGAGAGAGAGAGACAGAGGGAGAGAAAGTAGGAAGGAGACAGAAAGAGTTTGTGGACAGAGATGGAGAGCTGAGCCCTATATGGGTAGTTATTAAAGCGGCAACAGAACCTGCCTCCCGTCTCTGAGCACCCTCCTCCTCCCCCCATGTTCTCACCCCTCCCTCCATCCCTCTTTCCATCCTTTCACTCCATCCTCTCCCTCTCCATCCATTGCTCCGTCTCTCACTACTCTGCGTCCACTCCATACTCACTCCCTGACTATCACCCTCTCAGGCGCACACACTCCACCCTATCAAACCAGCCATCCAAAGCCCGGCTTCTCCACTCCACTCACTCACTCTTCAAATGTGGCTGATCTCCTTATTTGGGTTGTTGTGTTCCCAGAGAGATCATACAGGAGAGAGAGGAGTTCAAGTCCTGCTTCCACTTTTAACCTCCAGGCACACTACACCTCACACTCTGGACCTTAAAGAGTGTTTATATTAGAGTGAGAGTAAAATGCAAGGTAACGTATGGGGGAGCTTGAGAGATAAAGAAGGGCAGAGAAAGGGAGAGAACGTTGCCATGCTGTAATCATGCTGACATAATATTTAGACCTTACATCTGAAGGTGTTGCCCTGCCCAAGACTGCTGTTAAGTCACCTAAAAGGAGCCAAACAGAGGCATGATGTAGTGGAGGACAACATGCAAAGGGTTGTAATAATAATTAGGGATTAAAAGAGCTGACTAATATTTTTTCATGGATTAGTTTGTATCACTTTGAGGCCATGTCACAGTGCGACCTTTGCATCCTGCAAATTTGTGCCTTTATCATGATATCACTGAGCTGTTTTGGTTTTATGACCCGTGTGATGTAATTCAGACTGCTCCTGTGTGGTTATTCCACATTCCATTATCAGAGGGAGCATTACAAAAATGTGCCGCAAGTATGGAGGAGTTGTGAAAAACCTTCTGAAATGTGAGCTCTGAATTGTGTGCACCTGGTATTTGAGTTTGACGAGAGAGGGATGAAATCAGTCTGAGAATCAGAGTGAACATTGGAGACCAGTGTCCATGGTTGTGAGATAGAGGGATATGTAGAAAGATGGAAGGGCCTTAAAGGACAGCATCCATGGATATGAATGTATGCACTCACAATCAATATACATATTGTTTTTTTTATATATATATATATA
>CAEMYA010000103.1:7208481-7283049 GCA_903131615.1 Diplodus sargus
AAAAAAAAAAAAGTTGCGGGCTGTAAAACCAAAACAATTAGTTAAAACAGGCTATAAAGCTCTGCGGAGCTGCGGGAAGGGGCAGAGGTGGGTAATGGTTCTCTGCAGGTTTGTTGGAGCAAGTGACCCCTTCATGTCACACATATTCATTGGTCCCATTGTTCAAGTAAAAAAGTTAACATACTGCAAGCTCCCATAAGACTGTGCATGTATAAATGTGTTTTCCTCCTTATATGTACACGATTATTCACACAGTATTGAAATAGACCTTCCTAACAGCACAAAGCTGTTATTAGAGAGGTTATCTCAGCGCCACACTTAAGAGCCCATGCAGGAAGAATGTGATGATGTTATCCCACAGCCATTCTGCTGATAGCTGATAGGTGCCAGCGTAGTCATTAGAGGTCAAAGGTCACCGTATGAGTGATCAACACCCTGGATTCCAAAATGAAACAAAATGATGGAGATGAGTTGGTGAGGAGAGCACACGAAGACTGTGGGAACCCGTGCTGCTGCTGAATCTCACATGAAATGGATCAAATCAAACAGCTGCTTCACATTTACATTTTGAGTCAAGCTCCTTATCCAGATTCTAGTCTTACTGTAACTCCCTCTTGGCTGAACTTCCCTCTCTTCTCTCTCCAACTCCAGCAGCACCTCATCCAAAACGGTGCTGCCTGCCTTGACTTTAACTTCCCAAAAAACTGTCTGTTCTCTTGTCACCCCCTCCCGTGCTCCCTCCACTGGCTGCTCACGCGGAAAGTCTCAAATGTCGATACTGAAGGAACTCCCGAAATCCTACAGACCAGCTCAGCCTTTTCTCTCCACCGCTGCATGGGCTCGATTTGTGACCGCTCGCTGCTGCCTCTTCCTGCACCACCAGCTTGGCCTGAAAAGTTCGTCCGTCCTGGTTTCCCAATGTGGGACAGAACTTCCCGCCCACCTCAGGACACAGCGGTCACTCCCTGACTCATTTTGTGAACTTAAAGCTTGTTCCTCTCTTTACTGCACCATTACAACAGCTTCCTCCTCGACTAATTACCAGACACGTGTTGATTTTAACATCTGTGTCACATACAAAGTCTGTGTGTGTATGTGTGTGTGTGTGGTGGCTGACAACAGGTCTGTGTCTTTTCACCTCGCCCACATACTGTTAAACATATGGCTTCGTTTAGAGACTAATAGAAGGGGGTCATTTTTCTTTAGCAGTATAAACAAACGTGGAGACACACACACACACACACACACTCACACACAGAGAGAGATAGAGGTCTGGCCTTTGCAGAGATGTGTATGTTATGTTGGCTATTACATTAAATACGGTATTTTTGTATTTAAGAATGTGAATCATGCAAAACTGTTCCAACATTACAACTGTAGCTACCTTGGGTGAGTCACACCCATTCTCCCTCTGTCCCTGGTAGAAGATATAGCTGTTTCCATTTGTAGGGGTGTCCCTCTCCCACCGCCTTTCCTCACTGCTCGCCTACAAAATGTAGTCACTCCTGTAAAAGTGTGTGAGCAGCTCCCTCGGTTGGTCCTGCAGAGTATCACAACTGTCAGGAGTAGAATTTATGCAAATACAGTCAATTTAGAAAAGTTATAAAGTAAGAATACCGTTTTAAAGAGTAGAGGATGACACACAAGTAAGATGTGCACAACACTCAGTTTGACAAAAAATATAACATTCACCAAGTTTATCACTGCAAAAAAAAAAAAGTTAAGATGTATTGCTCATGTGCATTCTCTGCAAACAGAAAAGTAAATGTTGGTCAGAGACGAATTCATTTATAGCAACATTCCCAACCTTATTCCTGCAGGATAAAGAGCATAACACACTTCACAGGACCTTTTTCAAAAATAAAACATTTCGACACATCGTAGTTGCTAAGCTGAATTCCTTTAAGCTGCTTCAGGCTCAGTGTCTGGTGTTGGTCGTGCTGGTCAGTGGTCAAACTTTCATGACTGGGACATGAAGATGTATGTCAATTCAGGGGTTGCATCCTTTGAAGGCCGCATTTGAAGGCCAATTACGTCACAACGCCGCGTGAAGGCTGTCCCAGTTCGACATCACGTGGCGTAGAACGTCACTTTCGCGGGCCTGGGCAACAGAAATCATGACATAAGTGTAAGAGCGGGAACATCCGGTGACGCAACCAGGAAATGCTACGAAGGCTAGACCATCCTATTAAACAACGGTTGACGCAACCCTCGAAGGTCTCTTGAAGGACTCGCCTTCAAAGACCGCAAAGGCCGGGTCCTTCGAAGGATGCAACCCCTGAATTGAGACGCAGTTAGAGTTGTTGGTAACATCTGTGTGATTCCTAAGATGACGAGTCAAAGATCAGCTCATCATGAAGTTCTGCTGAACGACCCATTCATTTGAATCAGGTGTGGTGGAGCAGAGAAACATCTAAAGCGCAGGGAAGGTGGACCCAGGAACAGGCTTTGGAAATCTTTTGTTATTGATACCCTCTGCTATTCTGTAATTGCAATTGTTGCCTGTGTGTTCCCTGAATGCTGTGCATGTGATGACAAATTGCTTGCGTTTTGCTCATTTGTTTGATTGTGTACAATTTAGCGGCATGTAACGTTCAGGTTGCTGATTGCAAGCAACAGAACACCACTCGCCTCATCCTTGGAGCATGTAGGAGAATCTATGGCAGCTGACACAAACATGAAAAACATGAACAGTCCTCTCTAGAGTGGTTTATCTGTTCTGGGCTACTGTAGAGAAAAAAACTGTGCAACATAGCGGACCCTGTTGAGGGGACCAACTCCCACTGTAAGTACTTTT
This sequence comes from Diplodus sargus, assembly GCA_903131615.1. NCBI lineage: Eukaryota > Metazoa > Chordata > Actinopteri > Spariformes > Sparidae > Diplodus > Diplodus sargus. The sequence goes on from CAEMYA010000103.1 coordinate 7,211,279, forward strand.
TCCAAGGTAATGAAATCACAGCAGCTTCTGGTTAAAGTTTCTGGCCATTTTAGACTAATGACAGCACATTTCTGAGTATTATAATTCATTTCTGCTCATAGATCCTCCAAAATTAATTTAAATGTCAGTGTGATGAGCTCTCTCAGCCCCCGCACTTCACACTATATTTGTGTATATTGATGTGGGAACACTGGAGGAAGTTTGATCGAACTGTGGTGGAACACACTCATCTTTCAACATTTTGCTGACTGCACTACATTCCCAAATGTGCCAAGGTTCATGGACATGTTTGAATACACTTTATCCCGATGTTGGCACAGACTGTTCCTGTCTTTTGCTGGCAGTCCCCGCTGTTGTTCTGTAATCATGTGTGCAAAAGACCTCGTCTGTTGTTTTGGGTATCTGTTAATGTCATGACCTTGTGTCCAGGACAGAAAAAAATATTAGCTACAAACGATGCTGTTCTGTCTAGTCCTCTGTGAGTCTTCTCGGTGTGGTGAGATACTGAGAGGTCTGACGCTGAGCTATGTGCAGCATTTGAAATGTGTTACGCAATAAAAGACATTGCTGTGTGCATATATTTGCACACTGCATTGTTATGTGTGCTGTCCGTTTCATCACTGAAAAAAAAAAGGATATTAAGTCTTTATTCTTTATGCGTCGTTTTACAAAGGTTTCTCTAGGGGGAGGCATTGCATTGCAAGTGGAATGGCTTCTGGAGTAAAACCCTTCAGCCGTCCTCCTGTCTTCTACTGAACTGAGAGATTGCACCTGTTGGAGGTTTACTGTCACAAACATGACAAAGCAACCTTCAATCTCCTCTGATAGCCGAAGAGAAACAACACTTTGACACTCTTTAACAAAGGCATGGCTGTGTATCTCGGGAGTCTTGTTTATGAAAAAAACTGACCCGACTAACCCTGAATTGCGTAGATGTACAGTATGATACATGATCAAATTGAAAATATATTCTCAACTATTTTAGTTAAACCAGCATGTGTTTAATTTTTGGGGCTACATCGTGGAGCCATATTCTGGCACTGAGGGCGTCGGATCCATCATTAATGAGACTAAGATTGATGGCAGCTCGCCTATCTGCTCATCTAAGATCTATGTCAACGCCTCGAATACAATGCACTCATTATGGAGTGTGACACAGACTGGATATTGTGCGGTGCCCGGGCTTGAAGAAAGGGAAGGCCGCGGCCCTTTGTGAAGTGGGTCAGCACTGTGAAGGGATAAACAGTTGGCTATGTCAGCAGAAAGATGTGATTTGATAATTCCCATAGCCTATGAACCCTTGTAGAACTAAAGAAACCTGTTTAGGGCATGCAGTCGCTCCAATTATCCCGATGATCCTTTGTGTGGCACTAAATGCCAGACATTTGTAGGGTCAGATTGGATGTCATGTGTAGTGTTGGTTTGAATTAGCCTCAAAGGCGACCAGAAACTCCCATGAAAACATTTCAGTCAAGCGGTGAGCAAACCTCATGAGAAACTGCAAAATCCGCCAGGAGAAACGCACATGAATCCTTGAATGCGGAGCGGAGAATTTATATGTGGAAACATTCCCAGAACCAAGAGGATCAGTTACCCTGAGAAAAATGTCTTTGCCAGCATAAATACATTCATGTAGCAGGAACTGAGAGTTCCCTTCCTCTGTGTCAAGACTCTGGTCGTGTAACTGTTTAAAACAATTCACATTTCATGAGAACAAGCCCGTGTTTCAGTCATCTTGCTGACTAAAGTCAACATCCCGGAGTAACCTCTCCACACTTCAAATTACGAGAGAAGTAAAGGTTACAGAGGAGGAGTAAAAGTTGTGCAGGTGTTCAATGTTCAGTTGCTACTTTGACGTCTATGTAGTTTTTAGATCAGCTGACATGCAAAACCTCTTAAAATAGCAAAAACCTGTTAAAAATGTGTAACGCTTTGCACACTGGAGCTCACTGGGACAACCTGAGGGACACATGAGGGTGTTAAGTTACACAGTTGCAAGTCGACAACCTCCATATGTGTGTATGTGTGTGTGTGTGTGTGTGTCGGTGGATATTTGTGCAAGCCTGTTCTAGGGTTTGTAAATTCTGTGATGTCATGGCTCCGGGTGATCCCTTCCTGGCCAATCGGTGTGGAGCAGGAGATTTCTGGGGGAGGCGGTCAGTGGATGATTAGAGGATGGGGGAGGTTAGGCTGTAAAACATTGACCTGTGGGAGTGAGTTGGTGGTGTGGTGTGCTGTCTGCAGTAGGAACCTGTCTGCAGCGGCCCTAGGTTAACATCTATCAAGTTTATACAGCTGGACATGAGCCAGCCAAGACTTGAGAAGATGTTATGTCATCGTCGTAACGACAGTCAGGTCATATGAAACAAGATCAGGGCCCGGGTCCCCCCAAACCTGCTCAAACGATCAGAGTGCACATGGTGGTAAAACTACAGAGCCTTCACTTGAATTATGTTGCAGTCATTGGGGTCCCGGTGAGTCGTCAAGGCTTCAAATGCAACTATCCAGCATTAAATGACCAGATTTTTAAACTGTTTTAATCTGTTTTTGTCAATATGGCTCACTGGTATCTGGTGTCCATCACATGCAGCACGTAGTCCGTAACTATCTCATATACCTCTGAGACAAGCCTTCAGTTGTTTCAGGAAACAACAAAAAGTGCTTGTTAATCCACTGTTTATTCTGTAAAGATCTGTAAAGTTTTTATTTTGTGGCGTCATCAGCAGGATAAATGTCAAAAAGGGCATCTGAACTTGAGTTGTTCAAGACTTTGAACATTTAGCAGGAGGAGCTGCAGTGGTTTGGTGCAGTTCGGAGAGTAATTGGACTCCTGTGGAGCAACAACTTGCTGTGGTGATAGTGATGGCGGAGCTCCAGTGTCTTGACTGGAGCTCTCTAAGAAACATGATATTGGGCCAACGAAATGCTGCAGCACATTATCTTACGTTCCAATGGAGGAAATATATACGCTTCCATGTTGTCCATTTCTATTGCAGTACTGCAGAGATTATTAATAAAGGGAACACATGTATAAAGAGAAGCTTTGTTATTCTCCCAGAGAGCTGTTGCAAAGTTGTTGCCAGTCATCCATGCAGACGTACATTCAACAAAGAGGTGTCTTTTATTTTAAGTAACAAAACCTTTGTTTGAATTGACAGAATTTCTGGGTCAAAGGGTGTCTCTCTAGAAACTTTTGTTCCTCAAAATTAACTAAACCTGTCACACTTTGTTGAGAATGAGCCTTCAAAATACCTTTGACACAGTGTGAGTCATACAAATTATTGTTTCCTTCTCATATTTGATCCTATTTTGGCTTTTCTCTGCCACACATAGGTCTATAATTAGACCTGTGGGAGGCATTTCCCTTCAGAAAATGGATCAAATTAATCAGAGTTCAAGATTTGGCATTTTATTAAGTTATTAAGTTCTTTCTACCCTCACATGTGGCGTGACTCTATAGAGAATTGTCTGCAGGTCAGCCAGTCAACCAGTTTGCTCTACGGCTAAACTCTAGCCCTTTCATGTTTGAATAATTCAACCACAGAAATTATAATATTTTTTTAAATGTTTGTTTTTACTCTTAAACAATATTTTTTTCAACATATTTTATTTTGAAGCTGTTGCGCAAATGTCCACTGCAGTGGACAACATACATCAACGGTTTAAAATAGGGATTGAGGAAAAAAATGGTAAATCCTTTAATGCACAGTAAACCAGACATGTAAAAACAATATTTTTTAACTAAATAAGGTGGTAGACAAATCAGAAACGTAATGATATTTTTCCCTTCGTCCTACATCTTTTGCATCAAAGGGTATATTCTGGTATATATTGGGGCTATATTTAGAAAAAAATCTGAAGAACATTCAATTTTTTAGCTGTTTAATCAGACTACTGAAGTTTAAATTATAGCAAATTTTAAAAAAACATACAGACTCTAAATAGACAGAAACTTCCTGCAGGCTTATAACATCCACTAGAGTGGACAAAAAAAAAATTGTCCCAGAAAAGTGTTTCTGAAATCTGACTTAAAGTACTTCTAACACCTTGTTAAATATGAAAAGCATACTGTCCATATTTACAGTTGTACTGTACTTGGTTCATTTCCTCTGTCCTCCATCATGTTTAATTTATGAATGTGTATCTCAAAATGACAAAGAGATAGAAAGATATCAAGAAGAATTGGGGGAGTTTGGGACATGTAAACTTTAAGGGATTAAAATGACTCCCAAATTTGTCAACAAATTAAGTATTCAAAAAAAGGAAAAAAAAAGAGCTTGACTTAAATATCAACAACTTGTGCAATGAGACTTGGTTCAGACAGTCATAGTCATGACAGGCTGAACTCTACAGGCTTTAATAATTCCCTGATGTTCATCGAGCAGCACCATGATGCTGACACTTTGGTAGGCTACAATACTACTGTGTCACTTTATAATTATCATTATTAAACTGAGCAACTTCTTTTAAGCAAATGGAGGTTTATTACTTTGGATTATTCCTTTATTGAACTCTCCAAGTTGATCTTAAAGTTAAAGATACTAACGCTTTCGATCTTTACAACACCATTCCTGCAACACTGTAAAGGCCACCTTTAATTGTGCAGATAACTCATGTTAGCCAACAAGTCTGAATATGCCTCTCCACTGTGTCAGTGTTCATATCTCCACGCTGAGTCCTGGCTTGAACCTCCTGACTGCTCACATTCCAGCATGGGAAGACCACAGGTACGAGGCTGGTGACAAGAGAGGAAAAACCTGGAAGAATGAAAGAGAGAGACGGGTGTGAGCGAAGGAGGAGAATGAAAAGACTGTGAAAAGGAAGAAAAACAAAAACACGGCTGACCATGGGGGTTCAACACTACTGGCTGCTGCTGTTGTTGTTCGACTGCCGTCAACGGATTACAGGTAGAGGAATGTGCAGATTAGTGTGTGTGTGCATGTGTGTGTGTGTGTGTGTGTGTGTGGGTGTGTGTGTGTTTTTACTCCCTGAATAAGTACATGGGGTTATTCGTGTGTGTGTGTGTGTGTGTGTGTGTGTGCGTGCGTGCATGCGTGTGTGTGTTGGTGTTGGTGTTTGTCTGTGTGTGTGAATATGAATATGCTGATGTAGTGGACTGGCCTCAGACATGTCTCAACCTGTCCTCTCAAGAATGCTTCAAACTGGAGCCTTTATACAAAAACCTGACAGCGATGGAGACATAACATTTGGCTTTTTTAGTTGTCATTATGGGGCCCACCCGTCTGTAAGGGTTTAGGTAAGTGTGATTTACTCAGGCGGGGCAACAGTGAGTTGGCGATGACCCCTTGTCCAGGAAAGTGCAAGCCTCTCCTAAAGCCTTCTCCAGTTAGCCGACACTCAGTATATGAGCCGTTAGACGTTAAGTATGAGGTCTAGTCAACATTTGCTGTGTGACGGTGGCAGGAGGGTAAAATCACAAAAGATTTTCCGGTTCACTGGTTTCCATTAACACAAAATAAATATTTCTATTTCAATAGCCCCGAATGGACAAAGCTCGAGAGAGAGAGGGCCTCATTTGCATCCTCACCACTAAATTGCTTTCTCGTAGTAAATATGGGAAGGTATAGGAAATAAAATCAATTATGACCGCAATGTAGGCAGCAATTAGCATCTTTTTCATTGCTTGATTTTGTCACAGTTACAAAGACAGGACCTTCACGCAAGGCAGACAGGAAGGCAGGTAAAAAACAAAAAGCAAAACAATGAAATGGCAGGTGAAAAACCAGCAGCAAAAAGGAAGGCAAAGGAAAATACGACAAACCAGAGGAACACATCAGGAACACACAAGAACTGGGGAAACAGGCACAGAAGCACAACAGATACGCGTCGATGAGAACAGATGAACCAACGTAGAGTGAGGGAATGACACAGGCATAAATACAAATAAGCTAACAAGGGGATGAGGTGCAGGCGGAGAGACACCCGGAGCAGGGCTGATGTGAACACAGGTGAGGTGCAAGAACAGCAACAAACAAAAAAATAACTAATAACAACTAAGGGTGTCATTTGTATAGCGCATCAAAAAATAATCCTGTAAAAGTGAAAGTAATTGTTTCTGTCTCATATAAATAGATATTTTCTTGGATGTGTAATTTCAACTGCATCATAATCAATAACTTGTTGAGGAAACAGGAAAAAACGAAAATGAAAGTATAAATAAATAAGTGACCAACAACAGAATGTGATAAACTAACAAGTTGACGTGAGAATCTTGAATGTGTGACAAAATGTCATCGGCAATAAAAGCAGATTTTTCGTTGAGAGATGCTGCAGCAGAGGGGTTCGCTGAAGATGATACACAGAATATGAGACTGGGATTTCCTTGTCTGGTTTCTCTGTGAAGTGACTGGAATGTCTTCCTTTGTGCCAGGGGCTGTGAGTGGCATCAGCCCATATATAAAGTATTATGAGGGCCTGTCATACGACAGGGAGGATCTTCACAGGATGCACCTGAGAGCCAGGAGAGCCACACAACCTCATGAATACACACTGCAGCTGGACTTCACTGCTTTCCACAGGTAACTTTACAAGTCCTGCAACTGTGGGAAGTCTTTCAAAAGTCCCTCTTAGCCAAAAAACGGACTCTCTGAATAAACAGTATTCCACTGTTTGAACACACACTTTTATTCTTGTAGCCAAACCAATAACACGTGTCGGCCGGTAATTGACCTTCTTTTCCTGCTGTTGATAGATCTGCATACCTTCCACTGCACTACAAAGCTGTGAGCCCATCTGTGAGCTGTTTGTGTTTCTGATTCCCTCAGAACTTTCCGGCTGTATTTGAAACGCGACGCAGGAGCATTCTCAGAAGATTTCACGGTGGTCAGCGAGAATGGCTCCACATCAGCTGACCTCTCCCACATATACTCAGGAACACTCAAGGGTGGGTGAGACCTGCAAGTCGAAGTGAATTGATCGCCATCGAAGCTTTTAATCATCTTATATCAACAGACATTTATAATCTTTGCTGTTTGGATACAAATATCTGGATCAACATCTGTTAGTGGTAAAACATTCCTGATTATTGAAGAAGTGCGGGAATTGAATGAAATTCAATTCATTTCCTTCTTTTGTCTTGCCTCATATCTCGCCTCTTGTATCTCTCTGATGTCTGAGCGCTGCCTCTAATCTTTACGTCGCTCTCTCTATCTTCATGATTTTCACCTGTCTGACCCTGACATGTTATCTCTCCTGACCTGGTCTTGCAGGTGAACATGGTTCAGTCTGCCATGGCTCTGTGTTACAGGGTCAGTTTGAGGGAATGATCCACACAGACAACGGGACCTATCACATAGAGCCGGTGCAAAGATACACCAGCAGAGAAACAGACCACCACTCTATAATCTACCATGAGGATGACATGGGTAAGACTGTCTTCCGCTTTTATGCTTAAAGGAGACCTATTGTGCAATTTCTTTTTCTCGCTTTCTTTCAGTGTTTTCTGTATGTTCTTGTGCATGTATAAGATCTTGAAAATATAAAAGGTCAAAGCCCGCACCAACAGAAGCTCCTCTCTCACACAGAAAGCACTGCTCCCGAAACGCCTCGTCAGTAGTCTCAACTTTAACTCTGTGACCTTGTGACATCACACCACTTCAAACAGTCTTACATTTGCACAATCTCTGCCTAGTGGCTCGTTTGCTCAGATATGTATGTGCTGACCAATCAGAGTAGACAAGATATTTCGAGAGGGGGGCCTTCAAGAGACAGGAGCTAAAAGAGAGCTTTTCAGACAGAGGGGGAACACATGACGAGTATTTCTTATTCGAGTATGAGAAAAGTGATGCATTTTTTGAGCACTGAAGCATGTAAACTATATTCCAGTAGTAACCCAAAAATAAAATCATGAATCATGAATTATAAGTCCTTTAAGTAAAAAAACGCTCTCTTCATATATTTTTGTGCTTGTATTGGCTCTGTGCTAACTGCCCCAATAGTCCATGATGAAAAGAGGGAATAAATGTCCATTTGTCCAATGAAACGCCATAACCTCAGCGGCTTCTCCTGGCCGTTTGGTGATGATGGCAGGAGCATGGAATGAAATTCCTTGCTACGGTTGATCTCACAGTCACATTCTGATTCGCGGCCCTCTTGGCAGTCTCATGGAAAGACAAGCAACAAAAAATAATCTGTTCCCTGTTTCCAAATCCTCATTGCTTCTTTTCTCATTTGTGCAGTAACTGCAGCCGGAAGCTATAGTAAAACCTCTGGTTATTAGGGTCAATGAACTACCTCGACCTGTAACTCGTAGTAAGAGCGGCGTTATACTGTAACAGCAGAAGCTATTTACAGCTCCAGAGGGGTGTTGGAAGCTTTCCCAGCACAGGCTAAAGAGAAGATAAAGTGAAGGTGGTGTAACTTTCTGAGGAGGAGGAGGAGGAGAGATGAGGGAAAAGTACGGAGGAAGGTATGAGGGTGAAGGAGGAGGAAAGGGTGAATTGCTAAAGGGAAAAGAGAGAGTGGACGAGCATGTAGAGGATCTAACAGGGTTCGCTGGCCTACCAGTTTGACAGCTTATGATGTGGCCAGATGGCAGCCATCACCGAGACCTGTCAAAGTGTTCTGCATGAGTGTGTGTGTGCGTGTGTGTTTCTATGTGTGCTTCTTCGGCTGCAAGTGCACATCAGTTGAGGATTATTTCCGAGAAAGCGTCTCACTGGAAGCATGCAGATCGTGCCAAACCCTGCCTCCTGTGTTTGTCCTCAAAGCCTCCACAGACTCCGTGGCTGCGATCCTCCCTAAGACTCCCGCCATTTAATCAACCCCTTTCACAACTGTAGCAACATTTACATTAGATAGTGTTGCAGCTGACGGCATCCTGTTCTTTCATTCACAGGCCAGCATATCTGCAGGAAACCGTGTAAGATTTGCCGCATGGTATTTCAGTAAACAATCAATGCTTCCATGCAAGGGGTAAATTAGGACGGGGTCTGACAAAATGTGTCTACTCCCGTGTGCATTTCAACTTCCTGCGGTTGTCGTCTGAGGGGAGCAGGGGTTAGGACTCTCTGTCTCCTGGGATGTCATGTGGTCTCTCATATCTGGGACAAAGGGCAAGGACAAGGGCACCCATTTTGCAACAATTACAATGTAATGACATCAGGATACCTGGTCACAATCCCCACCTGCTTGTTCTGTTTGAAAACAAACACTTTATGGATCATTCTGCATACTGAATAATAAACAGCATTGAAAGTATGAAGAATGTATGACACCATGGACACAGTGGATTAACACAAGTGATGCTACAGTGACAAAGAAGATAACTACACTGAACTCTATGTTCCCTTGATAAGTCAAATAATTATTAAAATGTGATGTTAGAGTAAAGATGGAAGTGATCATAGTATGAGGATAGAATTAGAATCATACAATGCAAATACAGATTATGTTAAAAACAAAAAAATATGTGAAATAAATGACCTTAAATCAATTCATGCATCATCACAAGTGGCAACTTCACGTTTCTTTAGGTTGAAACTGACAGGTGACAACGCTGTGCTGTTATGGGTAGTCTGAGGCACAAAACTCACTTGGTTACGGTTAGAAGTCATTATTGTTTTGGCTTCAAATACCTGCTTTGGTCGATAATCATGAAGATAGAGCGAGAAACGTAAACACGACTCGAGACTGTCATCCAAAAAAATATCCAACGGTTTTCTCAGAACGGTAAAAAATGCAGTCTTGAATCGCGGTCACTGGCTCGGCAGCCATCTTGCCTGTAACTCCTCCACCGTCCTCTCCACCACCCGGTATGAAATGACATGAGGTCATGAACATAATGCGAAGGTGACACAATGCGTTTTGTAGTGATTTTAATATGTCATAAAGCCTGTGACACGTACACATGTGACCAATCAGTGGTTTGCAGAAATCAGTTGCATATGATCATATCCAACCCAGATTTACACTGTTATACTGTTTGTGTGTGTGTATGTGTGTGTGTGTGTGTGCAGAGTAGTTTATGGAACTTGTATTCTCTTTGAAGTTTCAGTTAATATGGTTACTATTAACTTCACACTTCCTTGAGATAAATCTAGTAATACATTTTAAATGTCATTGTAAAATCCCTTAATGTTTAACTTACTCACTGTTGCTTCAAACTGAAAGTGAAGTTGTGCGTTATCTCTTTGTATTATCCTTCAGTAGGTTTACAGCTCGAAACTTTCATTAAAATTCCACGCGCATACAAATCTGTTAAATCTTCAGTTTTACAATCATGTAATTGATTCGTCAGACGTCTATGTCTCTCATGAAATTAATTCCCGAAGCAAATCAGACAATCATGGAGGATTTGGGAAATATCTCTGTGGGAAACGGGCTGAGCTGTTGCGCCAGTGTCTTTGAGTTTATCAGTCTTTTGCATATATGCTTCAGAAACAGCCGTTACAGTTGTTGCGTGTACTGGACTACATGAGGATGAATCTCCCACCGAGCATGTGAATTGTGTTATTTGTGAGATCTCATGGGCCTTGTGTTGAGACCCCACAGATCATCCAATATCTGACCGAACAGATTTTTAATGCACACAATGGATGTTTTCTTGTGCAGAGTTGTTAACAGACTCTCCTGTGAGCAGGAGGGGGGAAAACCCAAGACACACACGTTGAGTTTAGTGTTATGTTATATTTAGGTTTCAGTTTATTTTGCACTTGAGCTCACCAAAGAGGAAATCCATGGCACTTAGACAAGACCACAGTGGCACCTGGGCCAACCAGAGCAGCATTTGGAGGACACTTGGCCCGACCAAAGGGTCATTCGGGGGCCGGTGACTTTACAGTATCATTGCAGTTTGGAGATACAGTATCCTGGCTCATAAAAGCGGTATTTCAACACTTAATGCCTTTTATAGTCAGTGTCGCTCTGGCCTCTGAGACGCTCTAACAATAATCCATGAATACATGCTGTATATTAATGTTGAATACTCTAAACTGGAATTAGATTTGAGATGGTCTGGTAAATGTTTTTTCCACATTACTCTAAATAACAGTGGAAGTAGTTTCCAAAAGTTAGTCTTGGCTGAAATGTGACACTGATTTTTCATTTGGGAAATCGTTTTTATTTTCCAGGCAAGTCTTACACTGTCAGTGCGGCAGTTTGTAATTCTTTACAGAGCGCAATATACGCTTGGGATTTAAACTACTCTGACCTGATTCAGTCAAACATTTTCGTGCTTTTTAATTGTCAAAAGATTAGAAATAAAAAAGTCTTCCGCAGACCAGAAACATTTATCTTCTGCTGTACGATAGAGACTGAGAAGCCAACTGAGAGAGTGAGAACATGGGTAAGTCTGGAAATAATTCCGTCAGTGTGTCAACGCCCGGCATTTAGGCCTCCACATCCACCTCCACCCCGCAGCCCACCCCCACTCATGCCATGTTTAGAACGAATCAGGGGTTCGTGATTGGCTGGAGCCGGTTGGCTTGAGGACTTTCATAGGATGGTGTGATCCAATCATGTGCTGCCTGTCCCTCACTGTAGGCCCATGACCGATCCGGGAAGATGTTGTTCTAGGACACACACACGCACACACACGCACACACACATGCACACGCGCTGCAATACCCCCTTGAAGTTCTTATGGGTCACCAGTTCCCTGGCAAAAGTTTGCCTGAATCTGTCACTCTAACTCCAGCTACGAACAAGTGGACATGATTATTACGTCATGTGACTCCACAGTAACTTGTTCACTTCAAAGATATTTTTGCCAACTTTAATGAGCCTGAAAAAAGTTTGTTTCCTGCACATGAATCTAGGTCTGCGCATTAGAGTCACAGGGTTTGTGGTTAATCCCGCTAAAAACAATTGTTCTGATTACTTTACATTATTATGAAACACCATCAGCACTTTACATTACCTTCTTTCCTTCGTATGTGCAGATTCCCCACAGTCCCTGACCATACAACTGATATACTCTGTTGCAATGAAGTCTTTTTGTCTACTTGCACTTTTGTGGAATTCTGTGTCTTTGCCAGCGCAACGAGATGGGCCAATTTATGCAAATGCAATACCTCCCTCGACTGCAATCCCGTCAGTATTGCATCAAGCTGATGGAGGGAGCCGTCCCAGAGGTGTTGCAAATCGCAGGCAATTATGTTGTTTCAGTGGAATCAAACCAGCACCTATCACAGCGTTTTCCACAGGCTGCCCCGTGGCCCCCACTCAAGACCACAGCGCTGGGTTCCAAATGTGGATTCCTCTATTTTTAAAGCGTCTGAGAATGTGGGGGGGGTGCTCCTGCCCATGTAAGCTGCTCATTCAGGGGCGGACTTTAATGGATTTCTGCAATTAATGTTGTTCTGTATAAGGACCGGTCTCTCAGGTTTTCTGTTAAGCGGCCTCAATAACATCTGTGATTATTGCCTCTATGCTTTGTCAGCAGGATTACACAAAAACTGCTTGATGGATTTTCACAAAACTTGAATAGAGGAAGAGTCCCAACTGAGAATAGACCCCATTTACTTTTAGTGCTTTTTAATGCATGGATCTCAAGGAAAAAATCTGGCATATTTAGGTGGCTGGTATAGGTGGTGACACAGGGCTATCAAGTTTGATACTGGATTAGGCCTGATTCAATTCTTGTTTTATTTTGGCATTGATCAAACTAATAACTGTCCTTTTCAACCTGGGGATGGTACTTTGTGGGAAAGTGATATATCATGAAGTTTATCTTAAGTTCCCAAAAATAGTAGACTGGAAATAAGCCTATCTTTTCTATGACTGGGCCATAAAGCAATATATGTGACCTCACGTGCCTGTTGTGTGGAACAGAGACGTTGCATGACTCAGCATCTTTACAATGTGCCTTGAAAACATTGATTTGCAAGACCATGACAGGAAAACACCCGGAAAGATGAAACATCAGAATTGATATTGACCTGCCATGGTCTTCCGTCTGATAATGACTCTATTTGTGAAATATTCCCCACATTTTACCAAAACACACAACAGCTTGTTGAAATTCTAGGCCCTGGATACTCGCTCAGGGCATTTACAGACATGATATCTCCAATTGTTGACATGTTTCGGAGCCTATGTCCTCTTGAATCATTTAAAATGTCCTGCCACAGCTTTTGCTACTAGTTAAGCACGCACACAACGCAACACTTTTATGACAGTCTCTTCAACACAAACAAATAACTTTTTCAAAGATAGACTGTGACACACGTCATGTGTGGGTTTATTCGTGAGGTCATCTTACACAATGTCCTGCCTCCTCCCACAAATGAGCGGTCATGTTTAATATCCGTTCAATCAGTTATTATGATCGAAGGTGTCAGTTTTATTTGGGACGCTGGAAGCCCACATGGGAATGAGTCATTGAAGGAAAAGTTCACCAGCTGAGTGAACATGTTCAAGGACAAAATTAAACCAATGACAGTGTGTACCTGTGAGTCCGCCTTTGTGTGTGTCTGACTGGAGCAAATAAATCTCTGCTTTTAAACTGCATGCATATTAAAATGTGTGTGTTTGTTTTTGTGTAGTCCTGCCGTCCATGAGAACCAGCCCTGATGGATTCTGCGGTGCAGAACATCTAAACGTCCTCGCCCAAAGCCTCAGAGCCAGTGAGGTAGGACAGTCCAGACATCACCTCAGTGGATAAAACACTAACACATTCTCTGCCCCACTTTCTTTTTCTGTCCTCACCCTCAAAACTTCCTCTTCCCCAATACCATTTATAGCCAATTAAAGGAAGAAACAGTCCAGAATCCAGTAAATCTGATTCATCTGTTATAAGTGACCTTATTCATGGGCACATTCATTCATTCCGTCACTTTTATTTAGCCTGTTGAGTCATCAAGAGCAAATAACAGGATTCAGTTCCAGCTTGTGCAGTAAAACGTACAGAAAGTCATGTGGGAGTAAAAAATGATATAATATCATATCATGACAAAATAATGTTTTGTAAAAATTAAGGTCATCTATACAAATTGAGTAAGTCTGAGAAGTGTCTGATATAAAGGTCATATTGATAACATTTAAATAACATAAAAAACATACATCTACAATCAGAGTTTGTAGAAAGGTGCAAAATAAAAATATCTACTTTCCTTAAAACAAATATTATGGTTGTGAATTAAATACTTCAAAGGTTTTTTTGGGTCCAAAATGATTTTTTTCTGTTGCAAATATATAAAACGGACCCAATGTTTTTTCCACTAAGAAAGAGAGAACTTAATGTATAACATACGCAGAATTCACAAAAAAAGTCCAAATGATTGAGAATTTGTCATAGACAGTATTCGGGAAGTTGATAAATTTACTCCTGACTCACAAAATTGAGTGATTTTATAAGGGAGCCTGGGGAATTTACCACAGGCCGTAATGCAAAAAGTTATTTGTCGTTTATGACTATTAGATATGATTTATTCTGGCCGATAGCAGGAAATGGGAATACTCAAGTGGAGTACCTCAAAACTGGACTTTAGGACAGAACTTGACTAAATGTACTTGGTTATGTTTCATCAATTCTTCCTTCGGGATGCTTTGATGGTAACAGACACAGTGTGAGCTACATAAAACATGGCATGTTGACTTAAAGAAAGCTGAACTCTGCTTCAATACGGACTACAATAATATTTATAGTAGCTGGGTAAGGGTATCAAAATGCACCAGATGACCTTCACTGTAAGAAAGTGATTAGAAAACCAGGTGCAATGGAACAAACATCTGCCACATGTATCTAACTAATCTCTCCCTTGGGTGCCCTATTTATCGTTAACCTTTAACCGAGTGGGTGGTGGTCCCAGTGTACATTGTCAACAATGGATGCCGGTACATTGATGTGGATCCATTTTTAACAACATACCTGCCGGTGAAGATCATTTCCACTGTTGGGTCATGAGATGGTCTGAACAGATGTTCCCAGTGGAGCCAGCCTCCTTGTCCTCTCTCCCACTGGGACATGCGACATCCCAGTTGTAGTCCAGGCTAAACTGATGTCATGCATGGACCCACAAGTCAGGGGGGTTGATGAGGACAAACAGTTCACTGATTGAACATCTAGGTCATAGTTCAAATTCACCTCCCGGACTGTGTCCTCTTTACAGTCTGTTCAACTGTACCTCGTGCTTTTGCAATTTCATCCACAGGAGGCACCAGCGAGCCGGCTGAAGAGGACAGTGGATGAGTCAAAGACCAGCTGCCTGCTCCACCTCCATGCTGACCACCTCTATTACAAGAGGTTCAAGTCTGTGGAAGCTGTTGTTGGTCAGGTGACTACACATCATTTATCTTCTCTTGATGAGATCTTGATATCTGATACACACAAGTGTATTCACCACGATTTCATCTTCAGTTAGGTATCAATGATTGTGCTTTAGCTCGCGACAGAGCTCACTGAGGTTCGACCTACTTTAAATCACACAAAGTGAAGCCTCAAACCTGAGTGCCGCCGCCTTCAGAGTGATGCTGCTGATACCTGAGCCGCCTGATGTCTCAGGCCTCAGGGAACACGTTGTACGCCGCAGCATTTATAGTGTCATGGAACATCGAGACAGAGCATCAAAACACAGCAGGACTTCCTCCACCATGTGCCGAGCTGAGCACGTTCTGTTTGCGAACCTGTGAACCCTGAATCTAGCGTCCTAGATTTTTAGGTACACGGTGCTGCAATCAAAGAATAACCTGATGTGCTTTTCAGTCCTAAAATCTTATCTTAAAACAAGGGAAATATGCCAGTAGTATTCGATTAACTCCCTTGTTATGCAAGAGATCTAATCGATTTCCAAATGTCACGTCATTTGGCACCAGATCAATGATCGGTGTTTCAAAGAAACAGTGAAAGGTTATGAAACACTGAATTTAGATTTGTTTAATGTTTGATTTCCTTTTATATAACCAATACGAGCAGCCTGGGCTCTCAGTTTGGGTCTCTTTTCAAATGTCTTTATCAACTTATTCATGATTGCTAAACTTTTGTAGAGCTTTTTTTTAGCTCTTTTTTTTTTTTTTCTTTAATGATCAGCAGCTAATGCCAAAGCAAAGGCAAATGAGGGGGGAAACATCTATTTTGGGGTAGGTAGGTATAACTGGCTAAGTTCTGGCACAAAGTTATTCAAAACTACTACAATTAATGCAAAGAAATGTGGTCCGCTGCATTAAACAAAAATGAAAACAACCTTCATTCACAAACAAACCATGTTTACCCACAATGACTTTACAAAGTGTTCCGGAGCCCATGTAGTAAGATCCTGTATACAATCATGTGTTTGACAAAGTGTTGAACCTTGCCCCATCCTTGCTTGTGAACAACTGACAATTCGAGGTTGCCCCATCGATAAGCATATGTTTACAAAAGTTAAAATATTAGATATAGCATTTTATTTTTACTGATTTTTTAACGAATATATGTCTGAAAGGATTAGTAAGTTATCACAGTCCGTTTCATTTATGTTTTAGACAGTGTCCCAACTTCGACGGAAACGGGGAAGTAAATAAAAAAAACAAGCTGTTGCCGGCATGAGGCTGAATAAAGGTCCACATGCCAGGGCCTGCAGTGACGCACACAGCTGTCATGGCACTGCGTAGTAGGGAGAGGGTTGAGAGGCTTCTTGTTCTCTGAGAAGATTGTTGCACATTGATTATTATTGACATGAATGAGACTCTGGAGCAGGCACGCATGGCAGAGCAGGCACCTTGAAGCTCACGCGTGGACTTTCAGTGTAAATAAATAACTCTACAGGTGCCATGTTAAAAACAAGCTGCAATATGCAATAACACAGCCTGATTTGAACACTGAACGTCCCCCTTTTTTCCATTTAATGCACTCTGTGAACTCTGAGGTGGCTTGCCACGTTTGAGACGTCAAACATGTTTAACCCCTTGTCCTGCACTCTTCACCTTCCGACCCTATTAGGAGCAGTAACATTTCTGCAAACGCACTCGTCCTTCGCTGAGGAGGAGCCAGAGGGTGAAAAAGCACTAGTCGGATTTTCAGAGGAATATTCTCTTTCCAGACTGAAACATTTCAGGCATCTCTGAACTCTGATTTGAGCGACACACTGGGTTAAAAGCGTTGTCTGCTGGCTCGCCTGCGTTGCCCCAATTATACAAAAGATTTAGAAAGTGATTTAAGAGTCTGTCTGGGTTGAAGTGGCTGAACAAAGCCCCTGTCATTGGGGTCAGAGGTCACATGGGATGCTCTGCTAATATTGAGTTTAATAACAGACTGTTCTGGGAAGCCAGTGCACAACTTGAACATAATAAGCTTACGTACTCTAAATGAAAACCAAGAAACAGTGTTTGTATGTTTATTATTACGTCCGATATTTGATAGGAAGAGCATAGATGTTTGATTTTATCAGATTATTTTCAATTCACATTCTCAGTGTCTGATCCGGGTTCAGTTTGGAACAAGCATAGCTTCAGTTTGCGTGTTTCCTGTTTCACATCTGAGCGTTTTTAATTACATCCCTTCACGGTCAAAGCAAGGTCGGTCAATGAGTAAGTCTGTCCTTAGCTGTTTTTCCCTCTGGCTGCCCTCCTGCTGTCCGTCCTCTCGTCGCGTCCTCTTGGATTCTTTCCACCTTAAACACACACGCACACACACTTCTTGCTGTCCTTGGTTCAGTGCCAGACCTTTGTTGAGCCGGGTGTGAAAATATACTGTAAGTGATGCCGTGATGTGATCTTTGAGTGTAAATAGACAAAATGCTGTTGTCAATCACTGCTGACCTGGTTTCAACGTCTCCTTCATCCAAGGTGTCAATATTTACATGTATGGAAACACCCAGCAGGCTCTACTGTGTTCATCTCCCGCTGCACAGACTCAGACCTTCACATGTGACTGCTTTCCACGTGCCTCGCTGCTGTGGGACCGCCGGCGCCACCCACACTGAAAACACCCGACCACACTTTGCAGATTACCTCACATGGTCCAATTATGGTTCATGATCCAAACTTGGTCGAGTTCAGAGGGAGACAATTGTATTGTCGAAAGGATTAAATACTTAATATTTTGTGGAATACTGTTTTGTTATTGTTTTCTGCCATTTGGTCGAGGTTTCTTTTTTGTCTTCTGAAGAAAATTTCTGTTGCGGCGCTGAGAGCTCAGTGCACTACAATTCAGAACAGGGGAAGTGGAAGCCTCCACTGAACATATAAATGCTGTATACAATAACATCAAGCTGACGAGGGAAGATGTCAGAGAAAACAGTCTGCCCTTCTTGGACTGTGAAGAAGACATAAATCTCAAGATTGAAGGGTTTCAGAAATCCTAAACGCACAGATCAATACTGACTCTCATCACCCACTGGAGCACAAGCTGTGGGTGCGCATGAAGACAGAGGGGAAGGAGAAGCAACAGGAACACATCAGGGGAACACTTAGATTCTCTAGTTACCCAAACTGGACCTTTATCAAAACCTCTAAAAGATCCAGAGCATACAGAGAGGTGGAGACGGGAAAACATAAAAACATTGTCATTCCTTATGTCGTGGGAAAAACTGAGAAACTCAGGAGGATCATCACTTCAAACCTACCAACACGCAGAGGCAGGAACTTGTCCATCCTAAGGACAGAAGACCCAGGCGTAATATAGACAGAGTAATATAGTTCATGCTGTTCAATGCAGCCAGGACTGCACAGATTTGTACATTGGGGAGACAAAACAATCTCTCCATAAATGAAGGGCGCAGGACAGGAGGGCCAACTGCTCAGGTCAAGACTCTGCAGTCCACTTACGCCTGAAGGGGAAAAATCAAGAAGACATATGGTTTGAAAGAAGAGTAAAAGAACTGGAACGGCCGTCTTTGAGCAGAAGGAGTGGCCTAAGACATTACTTATCACCCAGCTACAATGCAGTACTGACTTTTCTCCCCAGACTGCTTAACAGTCATTCACACCTGGGCTCACCAAGGCCTAGCAACCCACATGAAGGCCGGTTGGGTTATTTAGAACTGAAGAAGCCTCTTGGATGAGAGGTGAAACGTCTTCAAGGAAGTCCAGTTGCGTACGATACAGCACTTTGAATTACCATGACCTGGATGACTGAAAACTTCAAACTTCAAAGCAATGAGAGCCAATGATATCATCTCCATAGTGACTGTAAGGTCATTTCCTAATGAACCTGAGCTGCTGTGGGGATGATGCTCAAAGTTGCTAAGCATGCACATCATACATTATCACATCTTCATCAGCTTTTAGCATTGTCTGGAACGTTGCACTTGTAGCGTTTCTGTTTTTGGTTGTGTTTTCAGTTTTGGCAGTTTGCTTTGTTCTGCTGTAAATGAGCTGTCAAGTCGGAGTCGTTATGCTCTTCATTTGTTTTGTGTTTTATCTAGCAGCATGTGTTGACTTCTCACGACCAGCTTCACCTCAACCCCCCAGCACCTGCTCTGAAAGATGAAAAATGGAGATTATTGTTGAAGATTCCATAAGAACGTTTCTTTTTTTTTTCAGGTTTCCAACTACATGCGAGCTGTGAACGACATCTTCGACAAGGTGGACTTTGATGGAGTAAAACTGATCAACTTCAAAGTGAAATCCCTCAGGGTGAGATCCGATCGACAATGACACGATAGTCCCACAGCAACATAATGCAGATGCAGGTTTCTGACAACTCCATACAGAACAGTGATCCGGGCTGTGACACTTCTGATTTAAGTACACAGACACATCTTGCCTTGCTTTGATCGAGATCATTTGGTGAACACATCAGGTGGTGTTTATGTTTGCGTCTTCTTGTAACCTGTGAGAGTCAAACAGGGGCAGACTCTCGCCCTCAAGATGACTCCTACACAGATATTTAATTCAACGTTTTGTCTGCTCTTCTCCTTCCAGGTGATGACTGAGGAGGATAAGAACGATCCCCTGTATCCTCTGTACATCGGGCCGGAGAAACTGTTGAGTCTGTACTCTGAGAACAACTGGGGCAACTTCTGTCTGTCCTACCTGCTCACTAACAGAGACTACAGCGGAGTTCTGGGGCTCGCCTGGGAGGGCAAGGCCGGTGAGTCGCTCACTGCGACACAAGCGTGACAGGTTTTCAGATAATCCATCAATCTAGGAACCCGTCTGCTATTGTTTGAAGACAAATTGGCCTCTGGGGTGATGTTAAATGTTTCAGGGCTTCTGGCCAGCTGATATACGGAAACAGGTATCCGGGCCAAGAAGTCCTTTTCTGCTCACACCATTTCAGCTAAACTGTACTTACAGGCATCCTCGTATGAATGCAGATAAATCATTTTAAAAAAGCCAATTAAAAACCAAGTCATCAGACAATAGCCAATGGGTTCCAAGACTGACTTCAACCAATGTGTTTTGCCTCTTTTGCTCTCCACATGGCCTTTTTTACCTGCAATCAACCACTCACGTCATTATTATCTCCACCAAGAAGGTCGTGTTTTCAGCGGTGTCTGTTTGTTAGTTTGTTGGCTGTTGGGTTTGACAGCAGGATTACACAAAAACTACCAAAAGTATTTCTGTTAAACTTGGATGGAGGATGGATTTCAGTGCAGAATAGACCCCAATCATTTTGGTGTGGATCCGGATAAAGGGACGGATCCAGGAGTTTTTTCTCACTTTCTTTAACATAATGAGTTAATGAGTGGACCAAGCATATTTAAAATGGCTGATGTCAAGGAGTGAGAACACTTTGATGCAGATAAAGGGAACTGTTGAGCCTTGGCGGAGGTGTGCAATCTACTGAGTGGAATTCTTCTTCAATACTTGGACGACAAACTGAAACCAAAACTCTTTCGATACCAAAACCTTGACTCTTAAAGAGATTTTCTGCATTTATAAGCGGAAACATTTTTAGAGAAAAATGAATATACACTAATTTGCACAGAATTCCAGAACCAACTCTCTGAACTAAAATTAATACCTAAACGTGTATTTGTGTGAGCAAAGGAGCTTAAAATCTCAAAATTGACCAGCGCATGAAGAACAGTGTTTCTGCCCGTTGTGTCTCCCGTCAACCTAAACTTAACTTGAACCCAATTTTTGTCAAAATAACCCAGCCAACCTTATAATATTTCAACTGTAACTAATTACCAGAGAGGCGTGGTGGAATTTCACTGTTATTTAATAAAAATAGAGCGTTGTTTAAACACTGATGCCATTACTTTCGCATGATAAGACAGAGCTCATGGATCTTAGAATAGATCTTATAGATAAATGTCTCTACAGAAAAAAGAAAGAAAAAAAAGCAGAAAGTTGAAAGTTTGTTTTGAAAACACGTGGCAGACTGACAGAGCTGTGAAACAGATATGTGTTGAAAAATATGAGACTTGGAAAGTGAAATAACGTTTTCCTGCTCAGCCTCCCGGTGTGAATCTCTGCATGAATCTCTGTTGATCCATTAAAGTGCAGCTCCCTCTTTGGCTCCCAGGACTCCCTGGCCTTTACATGATACAAGCTTGCCAGAGGCCACGTTCAACACTCCTACGCGCCCTCGCCGTTTCCAGATCAGTGTGAATTATTTGGCCCATGACGGAGGTGAACATGTGTAGAATCAGCTTGAATCCAACTGCGCTGTCACGGACGATGGAAGAGACTGTTTCTGAGTGAAAGAAGCAAATACTCACAGAGAGGAGCAGAAGTTGAGCGTAAAGCCTGTGTTAACACGGGTGCAAAGGCCTACTAGCCGGGGTCAGGGTCAATAACGTTTCAAAAAAAGAGTCCAAACTGGAGGAAGAACACAAGTAAGACTCCTTCGGTTTTCCTGGATCAAATGATGTTGTGGCCCACAGAGCTGCAGGCATAAACAGCTCCAACCCCAGGCCTGTTATTCAAGCAGTGCTTTGGTTCGAGAGACCAAAAACAAAACGTGTGCGGACTCCTCAATTATCTTCCTACTGATTAGCATGTAGAGCCTTTCCCTCTGTTGTTGGACTGAGACCATTAGTATGTGTCACTGAAGGACAACATGATGGACTTGGACCGCCATAACAACAAAACAAATATAAATGTTCCCAAAAAGAGCAAAATAAATCACATGTTCTGCTGAGAATAGCATCACCGTTTAGTTTTGATAATGATCATTTAAAAAATCATAGTAATATGCCTTATTTATATAGTGCATTTAAAACTGGGTGTGTGGTTCAAAGTGCTTTATAATAAAGTGAAGAAACAGGAAAATGACAAAGGAAGAATGAGAATTAAAGTCGTTTCGTTTTACTTGAGTTTATATAAGAAGGGACAGTGCAAATTTAAAAAAAAGCAAGTAGATAAAAACAAAACAAGAAGATCAAGACGGGGCAGAAAACAGAACAACTGGAGGGCTTCCTGTTTAGACACTGCAACCCATGGTGACATATTTACAGCACATAGGATGACACATACTGGAGTACAAGAACTGTTCAGATGTAGTTTGATAAATACATTTTCAATTGTTGTTCAAATATCTTCACAGAGTGTCACATGAGTGATAGTTTCTATCTAAAGGATTACTTGAAGGATTACTGTATAAAACGAGAGCTGGTAATGGTCAGTGTTAGCGAGCGGCAGGAATTTTAAAATCAACCCTTGTTGTGAACTTTCACTGACAGCTGAGCTGAAATGATGCACAGGAGCTGCTAAAATTTTGAAGAATACGTTTTTAAAAGGTTACAAACTTCTGTGAAATGTTTGGCTCATATTTGTCCATCAACCTAAATGCACAAATGTACTCCCTCCTAACGTCGGCCACGTCTCTCCGGTCCCGTGACAAGACTCCGTGTGTGTGTTATTGTTGTTGTGCTGGTGGAAGTCAGATGCATATGTCGGGATTGTTGTGGTGGGAATGTCCTCCTGCTTTACATTGTCTCATGCACAGCTTTTGATTGGCTAAACTGAGGGGCGTGAGAGCAGACCACCACAATGACATGTGATTATAGAGCAATGAACCTTTGACACTTACACATAGATAGGACACACCCACAACTCCCAGACGTCTCAGAGAGGATTGGTGACTGCATTCCACAGCATGATTGCCATGGTGACATCTCACGTGAGGAACACACACACACACACACACACACATTGTGGATTGAGTGACATTGTTGCGACTTTTTTCGGCCTCATGTGACCGCCCCGAAGAATGAGCCGACTATTAAACGTGGATAATGTTTGACCTCCAGAAACAGATACGCTCGCGCTGAGTATCTCCCAGTTTAACCCACTTCCACCAGTTTATTACTGGTCTTGGGTAATGGAAGGTATTAACCCATTCAACCTTAAACCCAAAGACCCCAATGCCACTAAAGCTTACAGAAGACACACAGATTTGCTCAAGCACAGCCCCCCATCAATTACTCGGAGCTCCTCCTCCAACCTCTCCGAGTTATGTGTTCATATGTCGGTGGAGGACGGGGGGTTGGGGGCCCAAAGTCTTGTGCCACCAGTAAGCTTTCTCGCCAGTAAAATTCCCCCTTCTCCTGAAGGCTGATTGAGGAACAGATAGTAATTTTCCACACTCTAAACTCGGTGTTGTTTTGCTGTTAGTGTGCCGGCTGCGGTGTGGTAGTGTCATTGTCCTTTTGAGGGAATAAAAAAATAACCATGTGTGACCATAAATAAATATCCTGGATGTGTTGATTTTTAATCAGCCTTTCACCTTTCATTGTTCGGTTGGGTTTCTACCGCTACGTCTTTCACTGACTGCTTGCTCGATGGGAAGTAACCATGTGGGTCAAAGATGTTTAAGATGGATTAGAGTTCCTTCTTTTTGGCGATAAGGGTCGATTAAAAAAAGAAGTGCTGAACAAGCAAAAGTAGTCCATGTGTTAATGGTGGCAAACAGGCAACGTTTCCCCCTCGTATTTTCAGGTGGTATTATTGTTGCCGCTGCCGTTGCAAAAAACAAGCTGGATCGCTTCCGTTTTCCTCATTGTCACAAATAACACCAACGCAGGACACAACATGAGGTTATTCAATGATGGATCACCGTGTAACATTCCTTTTTCCCTGGTGACCTGTTCCCTGGTGGCAAAGTACATCTGTAACATTAACATTTACCTCATAATGATATGTTGAAGCAAACAACCTTGTCTATTGCCAGTTCAAATTAAAGAAAAATAATCCCCCAACAAGTGTGTAGCACTCCATCAGTTTAGCATTCCACTCCTGTAATGCTGGCAGACTCAAAACAGACAATATATATTTTAAAAAAGGTTTAAATTGGCGGACTACATACAAATTCTTCTGTCACCTAACGTAAACCACCCGCTTTAGTCAGATATTCTAGTGTGTTATCAGAATCAGAAGTACTTTATTGATCCCAGAGGAGAAAATTTAACGCTGGCAGCAGCCAATGTAGCGTCCAGCTGCTAGCCTCAAGCGGAGAGGGAGGACAAGCTACAGAGATCTGGTTAAACTCACTTTATTTCCGCCCTCACGCACCCCGATTTTTTTCATTTTTCAAACTCTTCAGACTCGCTCAAGTGACGTCACGCTGCTCCCTCAGGGTTTGGCTTCACACAACTCTTTCCCACACATGCAGTATTTTTCCTCCCGAGACCTGTCAGTCTTTGATGTGTCAAATCAGCGAGGTTCCCCGTTGAGGTTGTGGGGAGGCTGGACTGGTTTCCAGGGCAGGTCACCCCTGACAGGCGGCAGACAGTGTTGTAGAGCGGGAGTTTGCATGATTCAGATTCTCCAACTGAAGCAGCTCAATTATAATATGTTTGATTTTAATGACTAGAATCTCGATCGTTAAATGTGATATCTCAGAAGCATGATAGATCAGCAAGACAGCTGCCAAATGAGAAATCACTATTTAAAACAGTGTACACTGGATATTTTTTATGAGATGTCGAAACATTTTCCAGCTGAAATACCCCAACCACATTACAAAACATACGTCATCTTGTGGTAATACCTGTAGCAGCGAAAAATGATAAAAATAACAATAATAATTTACCACATCATCAAGTAGTATTATTTATACCACAACATTAATACATTTACAACAGATAACAGATGTGCACAAATAAATGAATAAACAAATACTTTTAAAAAAGAGAACACGGCATAGCGATTTCCCATATTTTTAGCCTTTGGTGTTTGACATGGCTGATACCCACAGTGACCATATATCCAAATAAGTGTCCATTTCCAGCTGTATTTTAGCTCAGACCTCTTCTGTACTGAACACGTCACTCACCCTGCTGCTGCCGCTGTGTTTGGGGTTGTGACTGTTACCACAAAAGTGTTGCTAAATTCTTGCAGGAAATACGAAACTGATTTAATCACAAATTTGAAGTGAACTGGACAGTGGAAAAAACGTTAACAAAGCGAGAGATTTTGTTGATCCCAAAAGAGCGTTTTCTTCTTATCTCACATACTGTGTCCAGGTGACTCGCTAGTCTAAATGTTGCGTATGTGAAAAGCAAACAAAATCTCTGTGTGTCATCCAAGTTTACAAAATCTGTTTTTGTATGACTGATCGAAGTTCTGCGTGGTTCCTGTGGGAAGAGGAATGGAAAACAAACAGATTTTCAAAATTTGTGTTTTTGTCATGAATCAAACACCAAAAACAAGTCCCAGGATGAATATGAAATGTGATCAATTCCAGACCGTCCTTTTTTTTTTCATCAACAAACAAAAAGATCAACTTGATCTCAGAACACGGTGAATAAATCCCGTTCACATTTGGAACGTGAAGGTCGTTGAACTCTGGAGACAAAGGGAGCGAGCTGTGGTGCAAAGTCACCCGATGTAGTCATGTTACTTTTGGTTGGCTTCCAGAGTAGTACTGTAGTTTTCTGAGAACTTTGGTCGTCGTTCCGAGAATCCTTCCATGGGTCTGTTTTTGTTGTTAAGGTTGTTAGTGGGAGACCCGGACTCCCCCCGACATATTTATCTAAGGAAGGACTTCCCCTTTACTATTGTTTGTTCGCTCATAATAAACTGTGTGAAAGAGTGTAAGCTTGTGTGTATGTGTGTACCTCTGCGTTTTGACTGTGATCTTTATCGATACTCTATTTGTCTTGCAGCAGGTGTTACTGTGTGTGTTACTACTTGTGTGTGTGTTTCCTCCTTATAGTGAGAGTGTGCATTTAGTGATCCGGAGGACTGTTTGTTTCTCCCGACTGTGTTTGTCCAGCGAGCTAATAATAGGACTCATTCATTACGGGCTCCTTTCTGTGGCGAAGATGAGAAGGAGGAGGGGACTCATTTGCAGCCCCCCTTCTCCACTCGCGCTGCCAAAAACCACAGTGCAGGCCTCCAAAGTAAGCTCTTTCTAGGAAACACAGATCCTTGAATGGCCCACTGGGGGGGCCATTTTAGGTCAAAAGCAAGGAATGCTGGAGAAATGCATCCAGAATCCTTGATTAACATAGCTGGGGGAGTCTGCGTGTGGTGATGGAGGAGCTGTCTTTTTGCTTTTAGCAGTGAGGGGAACAAGTCCCGACACTTCCCTTCATGTTTTCATCATAAATTTTCAGCGTGCTTTTCTCATTTCTGGCAAACGATCCGGTTACGTTCACCTGGCACACGATGGTGGTGTGACCGTCTTGCCTTTGCTCCTGACAGTGCACCCATTGTTTCTACAACAGCGGAGATAGGGGGCACTTGTGTTTTTGTTTTTCGACCTCTAACTGTCCCCTCACCGTTATTTGGACGTCACACATACGCCCACCGCGCAAACAAAAACACGCTGTCGGCAGAATCCAGATGCCCGCCACTGATTCCCACAGTCCTCAGTGACACCGAGTGAACTTGGAATTCCGTGAAACAGACGTGCACCTCACAAGCCAGACCCCCTGAAAACGGTAGCCAGCTGACCACATTGTGTAACAGGTGTTACATAAATGTTCACGTGTGTGCACAGGAAGAGCTGAGACCTCCAACCTGAGGCACACACGGGCAGAAATGGCGGGAACCAATGAAGAGAGAGGATGGGCATGTGTGGAAGTATGGAAATGACTCACACCGTAGCTGACTGAAAGACTGAAAATGAGAAAATGATGATGGATGAGGAAAAGCATGAATGTAGTAGATTTAGATTAGAGCTAAAGGTGGTCAGCACCTTCAAAGCCTCAATATTGAGTTAATTTTCTGCCCATGTGTAGTATTGACCCTGTTCAACCAAGTGTGAGATGTCACAGATTTAAGAGATGTCTCGTCAAACTGCCTAAAGTCATGTCATAGATTTGACCAATCGGTCGGGTTTCGTGTAAACTAGTCCTCTGAGTGGCCACCTGAAAGATGATGTCACAACCCTGCCGTGCATCCATGTGAACGTCTCCAGCTGTTTGTAATTGTGGGAATGGCCTTTAGGGATGGAATTACGTAAACGCATGGACAGTGGGGACCATTGGAGGCCAAATGGATTTGCAGGCTTTGATGTTAGCCTAGAGGAGCTCAGCCGGTCTGTTGGTCTGTCTGCCTCCCCGACCGACCCCCTGGGGGCCTCAGAGGTCGATAACGCCCCAGTAGCAGAACATTGTTGGTTTAAGGTATTTCCAGTGGCACAAGGTCAGTTACGCAACCATACTGTACTGCGAAGTGACAGGCAGGTATGTTTTCGTGAAATGCGCAACTTCTCTCTGTTCTGAGCGTGTTTGAATCTACGGAATCATCACAGGTATTGTGAAACCTTTATTTCTACTCCCGTCTTGAAAAAGCAATGATACGTTTACCACCACTGTGGCTTGATAGAAGAAGAGGGAGGTAATATCAATGAAGAGAACTTTGATATTATCTGAGAATAAAGTGGGAAATTTACAAGATAGCAACAAACAAATATAACTCATGGGATATTACAAACGCAATGGGGCGTGCAGTGTAACAATATAAGCCACATATTATGTAGAATACACAACCTCTGCTTGTTATTATATAATATTTACATTCACTCTCTTTCACTTGATGTGACCTCAGTGGAATCCAAACCCACAGCCTCCATGTTTACCAACCCCCCCCCTTCTATCTGTACTTCAGGTAACTGGGGAGGAATATGTTCTCAGCAGATGACCCTTCGTAACGGCGAGCGCTCCACGCTGAACACGGGCCTGGTCACCATTCAGAACTACGGAGAGTTCCTGCCCCCTCGACACGTCCAGCTGACCTTCGCCCATGAGCTCGGACACAGCCTGGGATCACCGGTCAGTCACCGTCACACAGAGTCTACAAAATACAAAAAAAAAAACTGACCCCACATCTACATGTTCTTACAGCTTCTTCTAGTTTGAATATGACACATTGTAATGTTGACGTCATGTACAAGACAGATCGTGGAGCCGCTCCTCGTTCAGTGGCTAAAGGAAAAACTCCAGGACAACATAAAGGCAAATGATCACTAGTTCATATAATGTAGGATGCCGTATTTCAAACAGAACATTGACAACAAATAAAAGTCTGGTGACATCAGGAAATTCAAGATCAGATGCTCAAGTTTGAAGTTTAGGGAAGCAAACGGAAACGCTGACCAAAGTCACTGAAATGACACAATGTAGTCTGTTTTAGGGAGGATTATGCCTTTAAAGTAAAAAGTAGTTTATAGAAACATCACCAGTAATGTCATAGCATAAACAAAGACAACCTAGTGTATGTTTAAGTTGCTACAGACAAGTTTAACTTCCATGGCAGAATATCCACAGGTGCTATTAGTAACATTCTCGTGGTTTGGGGAAGAACTTGTTTACCTGCCCAGGCACAAACTGAATGAAGCCATTGTTTAATTTCATTTTAGTTACATGTTAAAAATGTCTGCTGTAAGTTCTGATAGAATGACCCCTCACACACAGCTCAGTGTAGTGTTTCAGATGTCTGGTAACCAGCCTCTACCTCTGAACCCCTTCTGGTGCCTCAGTCACCGAACATGAGACACTGTGGTACTGAATGATAATTCGACGTGATGAATCTCTGCCATTCAAAATTCAGACTTCACTTCACTTCACATGGTCCCACAAGGCACGCATGGCTGTTTGCACGGCACCAGAACAAATTGTCTGTGAATGATTCACTTATGTGGGCATTACAGACCTTGGCCTTTATTGACTGGCGGGTTTTATAGACATCCTTGGCTCAGGCTCACTGGATAATCTGAAAAAAAAGAGAACAGAAGGATCTCTGAATTTCCCGCTCTCATCGCGTTTCTTTTGTGTTTATTTAAATACTTAAGGTCAGTCCTGAGGTACTTGTACTCCACTTGAGTACTTCATTTTATTTTTTATAATACTTTATACTCTTTTGCTGCTGTATATAAAGTAGTTAAAAGTAGCTCCACCTTGAGCAGCTGCCGCAGTAAAATGCTTTAACACATTTATGCAAATGTATTTTTACATCATGGGATTAGTACTTATACATAAGTAAAATATCTAAGTACTTCTCCGGCAGTCATCCACCCCCACCATAACACCACACAGCTTGTGTATATACAAAAATGCATGCCCGTCTGTGTGTGTGTGTGTGTGTGTGACGGCTGCGAACACCTGCGACCTTTCTCCCACTGCCCAAAATGCCAGCAGTCCATTTTCACCCTGCCCTCTGTTATTCACACTTCCACAGACCAAAGACTCCTCTGAGGGGTTCTTGAGCACATTAGTTCTGCCATGTCAGACCCTGCAGGCTTTCGATAAATTAAACCACCGTAAGTTCTCCTGTTCTCCTGGCTCCTATGACAGGCATGTCTCATTGTTTCCAGGCTGGAAGGAGCACATGAAGAGATCTCAGGCTTCACCTGAGAGTTGCAGGAGGCATGTCGGGGGTGCACTGTGATTCAAAGTGAGGTCTGGCTGAAACACTGCTTTAACCTTTGGCCGACTTCCCTTTTAACCATCCGTGGAGGGCCAAACTATGGTGTCCTCCACGTCACCCCTTGAATTTACGGCTATGCATCCATGCATACAGTGACCTTCAGGGCCGTGTGCTTTGGATCAGTTTGCAGCTCAGAAACATTCAAATTGAATAAAAGTAAATAGATTTTTTTCCCCCTTTTTGTTGTACTTCTTTTCATTCTGTTTAATTCTAGCCATGACTTCACTTGACACTTTAGGTGCACATGTAATCTCGGTATTATGGCAACAACTAACACTTATCTTTGATTGAATTAATTGTTTTGACTATAAAATGTCAGCAAACAGTGAAAACTGTCAACTATGATTTCCAAAAGCTCGACGTGACACCTTCAAATGTCCGACCTACAGTCCAAAACCATATAATGTGGCATAGTTATAGTAATAACAAATCCCAAACATTACATTAACAGAAGACTTTACTTGAATTTTCCCCTGGGACAGAAAAACTTTATGATCCAACATTCATCAGTCATTTTTCTTTATGGGTTGTTTATCTCAAAACTGCATCAAGGTTGTGTCTGTGGTAGCAGCGTCTGTAAAACCACTGCAGGTGTTCAAGAAGTAAACAGGAAGAGCAGGAAATCCAGAGTGCAGTATTGAAATGTACCTCTGCATTGATGTTCTTCCTTTTCTCACCCCTTTGTACTGTTGTGACTGCAGCAACAGATGTACGCTGGGGCTGCTTTTTTATTGTCAGTTGTTATGTTGATTGTTTTCACGTTTGATCGATGGGTTGTTTGGTCTATTAAATGTCATAAAATAGTGAAAAATGTTCATCGATGTATCTCGAAGCCAAACACAATGTGCTCACGTCTTGTTTTGTCCACAACCCAAAGATAACCAGCTTACTGTCACTGAGGAGGAAATAAACCAGGAAATATTTGCATTTAAGAAGCTGGAATCAGAAAATATTGACTGACTGATTTATATATTTTTTTTTTTTTTACAATTAATCCAATAATTGTTGCAGCTCTAGTGCACAGTATGGCAACATGTATTCAGTGGAACCTCAAGTAGAAGATGAAAGTCTGCAGACTTTTGAGATGAGATTCCACAAAATGGCTGAGAACCAGACATTTTATTGGCTTTTTATGATGTTGCTCACAATTGATGATGCAGTAACAATAAACAAAACCAAAACAAAACAAACCGCACCAGAATCTGCTGTCGCGTGTGGTTCTGCACATACTGATGGAGCGACGACTATAAAATTCACACTGCTTATATCCATCAAATGAATGAAGAACAGATGCTGAAAATACCCACATCACAACATGTTCCCTCCACATGTGTCCACGTCGATGTCAAGTCTACCCCTCGGTCTCAGCCAGCAAGTTGACATCCAGAGAGTTCCTGATAATGTTTCATAACTACATCCCCGGACCAGAACAGGAAGAGCTCTCTGGTCTGTCCTCGCTGTCCCACATGTGCAGCTTCAGGGCCATCAGATTCCAGGGAAATCTTTAGACTGCAGAAAGAAAACATTTTTTGAGACAAGTTTAAATGTCACAGAAACTCTGGCTTTTGCCCGTTCAGAGGGAGTCCGTAAATAAACTGATGTTACGGGCGCTTTCCAATAAAGGGACTTTAACATCCCATCTGTGACTAGGATGGAAACAAAGTTGGATCATTTCATTCCCCCTGCAGAGATCACTGAATGGAAATGTCTAAATAGATGCTTATTCCATGTGTTCACAGTGTGAGGAAACATAACTTAGGCAGAGAAACGCATCATTTAAAGGTTTATTTATGTGTATTTT
This sequence comes from Diplodus sargus, assembly GCA_903131615.1. Classification (NCBI taxonomy): domain Eukaryota; kingdom Metazoa; phylum Chordata; class Actinopteri; order Spariformes; family Sparidae; genus Diplodus; species Diplodus sargus. The sequence goes on from CAEMYA010000103.1 coordinate 7,242,789, forward strand.
GTCTGTGTCCCAGCACGACGAGGGCTCAAACTGCGGGAACCTCGGGTCGAATGGCGGTAAAGGCAGGTACCTGATGTTCCCTCACGCCACGGACGAGGTGCGCGAGAACAACGACAAGTTCTCGCCCTGCAGCGTGGAACACATCAGCAAGATCCTGAATCTGAAGAAGGACGACTGCTTTGTGGGTGAGAAAAGCCGGTTCAGATGGAGCAGAGTCGAGGCCAAATGTTTGCAGTCAATGTAAATAATTATACTCTGTCCTGATGTGTGTGTTTATCTGTGCGTCTGCTCTTTTCGGCCAGTCAGCGATCAGCCCATCTGTGGAAACCAGATTGTGGAGGAAGGTGAGGAGTGTGACGTGGGTCAAAATGATACAGACCTCTGCTGCTTCAGCGCCAAGCAGGCTGTTGGAGTCCAGTGTCGCCTCAAGCCGGGTAAAGTCTGCAGGTACATGAAGTTTATAGTAAATTAGTTTTTTTAATTACAGCACACCACATTCACCTGAACCGTTTGGTTGACGAACTGTCTTCAAGGTGTGTATTTGATTTGATTGTCTGTGGCTTTAACGTCAAATCTGTCTCCTCGATTTTGTGTGCGTGATGTTTTCATCCACCAGTCCGAGTCAGGGCCTGTGCTGCAGTCAGGACTGCCAGTTCAAGCCGGCGGATCAGACCTGCGATGAGGAGACCGACTGTCAGAAAGCGAGCGTGTGTTCAGGCGTCTCGCCGCTCTGCCCCGAGCCAAGTGCCAAGGAAAACCTGACAGTCTGCAGTCAGGGCACGCGCGTCTGCATGAACGGGGTGAGGCAGCCGCACACGGCACGCCACAGGGTGACGCAACACGGTTTCATGTCGCAGCTGATGTGTTGCAAAAAGAAGCAGTTACAGTCTTGACCTTAGAAAGCAGCCTCAGCACAAGGTCTCTACAGTGTGTCTGTACTCTGTGACATTACTGTTGGTGTTTACAGGTGCGACTAAGTACATTTCTGAGGACACCAAGCACAGGCATCACCCTTTCTGCATGTAGTCAGATGTGACGATGACGCTCAACCAGAGAGGGCAATGGGACACTGAAATTTTTTTTTAAAAACACGCCTGCAAGGTGACTGTGGCCTTCATACCTACAGTACAAGCAGTTTCTTTGCTTCAGAAGAGATTTTTCTTCAAAAGCCATCAAAAATAAGTTAAAGCTATTTATAAATAGATTGTTTATATGATATTGTAATTCAGCAAAAGTGATTCACATCCATGTCAAGTAATTCTTGTTTATATATCAGCTGAAAAACTTCTGGATTCATTCAGACAATCAAACATGCTCAATGTCGTCTTCATTTGTAATCAAAGGCAGCATTTCAACACAGCATTATCGAGAAAAGATCTGAATCTAATCCACGTTGCCACGAGACAACAGTATGTGAGACTATGAAGGTTTAATTTGTGTTATTCTTCTGTGTTTCGATGCGCAGTTCTCAGAGCAGGAGAGGCGAGGAATCTTTTCCAGCTGTGAATGTTGCTTCATCATACGTTGTAGATATATTACTCTCCAGGGGTGCTAACTATGTTAACCTCTGAAGACCTGATCCAGGAACGTGGAAAATTAATGACTGGAAAAGACTTTTGAGGGGATTAAATGAAGGTGGGGTTTTAGTTTAGAGTTCAAATTAATTATAAATCATTTTAATTGACTCACATTGTTTTCTTTGCTGGTTGCTCAAATCCCTCCGAGAACCAAATGAACAGACAACAGGAAAAGTGAGTCATTTGTACAAATACACAAAATCACAAAAACACTTTGAAGGACATTCTTATTTGGCAATTACAGAGAATCAGCAACAGGTGGTGACCTTGTTGTCACGCGGTGAACCTTGTGAAACATTCACTTTTAGGTTGGGTTTAGGAACCAAAACTACATGGTTAAGTTTAGCAAAATGTCATTGTTTAGGTTAAAATAAGTGTGTCACCTGAACTGTACAAAACTCAAGTTATAAATATAAAGTTAGTTAAAATAACTCACCGTTGACTTTTGGTTTACCAGGGGACATGAGCTGCCCTGTCCTGGGTGAAAGTCATGTGTTTATTTGGCCCATCTGCCTATCTGTCAATCTTACACTACATCACCTGACTTCCTCCTTTGCCAAGTCACGATTACTGTCACCACTAGAGGTCTCACCTCACACTAAACGTAGTACTTATGGTTCGTACGGAACATTTTTAAATGCAGGCTATACATCTGTACATATTTTGAAGCATTTTTTTTTTTTACCAACTTTCAAGGAATCTATTGGTTTCCATTCACTCTTTTACAGTGACAAAATCAGTTAACAGGCTTCTGTAGCTTAAGTTGACGCGAAGTCTGCACTCACGTTTCATTATTATGTTATTCTTGCATTGATTATAATGTAGTTTAAGTTGTGTTCTATGAAACAAAACCCAGAAGCTTAAAGAGACTGTTGACAAATGTTCATCAAGAAATTAATGGAAAGGGGTGGTTGCTGAAATTATAGACAGGACTTGCACTTGCTATTATTTTTTTTTCTTTGACCCTTTTGGTTGTGGTAAGTGTATCTTGCCACCAAATAACTTGTTAGTTAGCGTAAACAAAACAAAGTCCAGCTGAGAACAGCAACTACTTATCAGTCAAGTCAATATTGAATTATCAAACAAAATTATTCTACTTTTTTAATCCTTGTGTAAACTTTGACAAATTTTGTCTGATTGACCTGCTTTCGCTTGGCTTCCATTTTGTTTGTGTATGCCATCCTGTGTTCCTGTCATAAGCTCTTCTCCTTATTGAGTGTCTGTGTCTCTCTGCAGGTCTGTTCTGAGTCTGTGTGTGTGAAGCACAGTCTGCAGCAGTGTGACTGTCCAGGAGACTCCATGAAGGAGAAGTGCCACATGTGCTGCCAGCAGCCCGGTAACTATTGCCCCATCTGTCCTCTACTACTGAGGAATGTGTTTACACTTTGTGTCTCAACACGTCAGCCTGTGTCAATTTGTACTGAGGTCACCCTCGTACATCGCTGTTTTTCCATTAGACAACCCTACAAATTAGCTCAAGGGACACCAACTGACACAATTTTTTGTGTACAAGGTATAACATGAGTAGTTTTGTTGAGGAGCTTTATGGTCCTGGATGCTTTGGCGACCTGGAAGTTTGGCCTCTGTGTTTCGGTTGTATACTCACTGGTTATAAGTAGCTAAACGATATGTTATGATGTATTACAATGGTTTTCTCTCTGTCGATGACAGATAAGCCAGAGACATGTGCCAGCACCACCTCCTCTGTGCTGTCACGTCACTTTCAGAGAAAGGCGTTGGCATTGGCCAGCGGGGCTCCTTGTTCAGGGAACAAGGGATACTGCGACAAATTCAACATGTGTCGTCTGCTGGATGCAGACGGCCCCATCGCAAGACTGAAAAACTCCTTTCTCAACTTGGATGACTTCGATGACATAGCTGAATGGATGAAGGTGAAGGATCGGTTTGATAGCTCATACGTAACACAACAGCATACATAACATGCTGGAGGAAGTTACAGTAAAGGTGACGAACAATTAATATAGATGTCGTGACCATAGACCGTGTCAGGTTTCAAAAAATGAATCCAGAAAACAATAGGTGACATTTGAATTTACATTTGTTAATAAACTTGATCTTTTGTTCAAGTGGCTTTAATCTAGATTTTTACAACACAGTGTCAAACAATTTTAAAACAATTTGACAATGTTAAACCAGCATCAGAACTTAAAGATACTTGGTAGTTTTTTAAAAGAAAGAAATAACTTTATATTCTTCTTGCTGTGTGCTCAGACCAGAGTTTCAGGGTAGTTTTGAGTGCCTCCATTGTTAGCTAGCTTGCTAGCTGGCTTACCTGCAGGTGGTACATACACTGTTCAGTGTAAATATACCCAAATGGTTGAGCAAATTTTCACAAAAGACACAATATGAAGAAAACAAATGAAAATTTGAATTCACAAGAAATTAATTGCACCTTACTCAATTCAAAACACTGAGGCGTTATGTTGCTACAGCCTTAACTTTGACCAGTAGCTCATGTTGGCTAATGTTAGCAAACTTTGGATTTGCTGTCTGACTACTGAGTCTACAATTCTACTTGACCAACTATACTAAGCTGGATTCTAGCGTTTAGCATTATGTAGTAATTGTCACATGTGGACATGGTAGTTTTCATTTAGCAAAACTTACATGATTTCACTTTAAAGGGGCTCACTACACCATTTTTGACCACCGGTGGCGCCGTAGAGCATTGTTGCGATGAGCATGCCCCTCCACAGTTTGAATTTTGTGCTGTACATTTTAAATTGGCTACACAAGGCGACAACAGCTGCTGCTGATAAAGTGTTTAATAGGGAACTTTTATGTGCGAAAAGAATGCATGCAACATGTCTGTGAAGGCTCAAGGACATGATGTGAATGTAAATAAATCTGTTTGTTTACAATGGAAACTCCACAGTATACACCTCATCAGTGTTTAAAAGCCAAACCCTTTAAAAGCCCAACACTTTGGCCTTTACCACTTAAGTTTACCACAACAAAATCCAGGTATTAACTTCATAGATTCAGACATCAGGCTGCTCCACTGACTCAGTTGACCTGATCAGTGGTTTTCTGACCATCGTGTCATGTGGTTGTAAAAATCCTTCTTTACCTTCTGCTCTGGCTGACATCATTAATGTAAAGATGCAGCAGATGTTCGCCTGATGTCTCCTTCTCGGCTTGGTGTGTTTGGTAAACTTCCTGCCTCGATGTTCAGCTGCTGTCAGTGTTTCAGACGTGGCTGCTTTTGAGGTTTAGTTTCCCATGACAGCGTGGAGAATCAGGAACGCCTTTTGGGTTCAGGACCTCATGTATCAACTATTTCACAGGTGACCCACTTTGTTTGCTGACTCATTCTCTGATGTGCACAACTGCAAAGTCAAAACTTGTTTAACCAAGAATATCAAAATCAAAATATATACATCAATCTACCTATATAGGGGTTAAAATAAGCCTGAAGTAAACTTGCTGTTGACTTACTTGTGTTTTGCTGTTCACCAATAAAATAATGGTTTAACCTTGTGAATTGAAAGAAACTGACAAAAAATAGAACTGCAGCAATTTGTTAATTAATTGGTTCACTGATCAACAACAAATGATCTGCAGTGATAAAACTGCAGCTGCTGATTTGTTAGTTTTCTCTCACTTTGAATTAATCATCTTGAGCTTTTGGGCAATCAACAACAAAGTCGCGTGGGAAACTTCTGACAGATTCTGTGATCAAAAACTCAACATTTAGTTTTAGTCACATCATTCGTCATCCGTGTTGTTTATTCTCTTTTTTGCCACTTAACTGTTATAGACCCAAAAACAACAACACTGCAAAGATGATAAAGGAAGCTGATGTTTTTAGTCTATGGAGTTGACTGCCAAACATTTCTCTGATTAACATTTAAAAAGCATGATCAAGACAGTCAACAGCAGTCCTAACTCGTATTGTATAGCCTTTAGCTTATAGAGATCATATCAAAATGAAACATTCATGCAGTTTTTGTGTTGATCCTCTGCAGGCTCACTGGTGGGCCATCCTGCTGGTTATCCTGACTCTGTCTGGAGTGATGGGCTGCACCGTCTGCCTCTGTGGCCGCAAACTGGACACCGATGACCTGGAGTGAACTCCTCCTTCTGATCCCCGTCACCATAATGATGACAGATTTAAAAGGATGAATTTATCAGGGATTTTTAAGTGTCATGGTCACGTTGAGGAGGTTGTTTGCACATGCGAGTGTCCTGTGATGCACGTGGAAAACATCGCTGTTGCTGCCAGACGTGAAGTCAGTCAACCCCCCTTGACGTCACATCAATCACCTACAGCGATCTTAAAGCGTCCCTGCAAAGACTGATGGGACTCTCCCTTATTTTGCCCTGCAGTGTGCTCGCTGTTGTATTTGTACTTAAGTGCTAATTTAAGCCTTGATGACAATCCAGCTATCCTGCATAGTGACTATGAATTATTGGTCCTCTTAACACGACCTTTGGTCTAAATGCTGTCATGTAAATGTAATTTTCATTATGTGTTTACAAAGAAAAAGGATAATCAGGTTCGAGGTGATAAAGTGATAGTTAACATGTGTGACATGCAAATGAGTGTTTGTTAACCATTTATAATTTACAGTAGTTCAAAGTAGTCAGATGCTGCACTTGAGTGCAATTTCGAGGTACTTTATCATACTTTCATTTTAGATTTTAAGCAACTTTGTACTTTTTGTCCTCTTAACTTCAGAGGGAACTTTTGTTCTTATTATCCCACAATTTCTATTTATGTTTTTTATTTATGATAGCAGTTATGTTCTCCACACTACAGATGGTTTCATTGTTGAGGCCCAGAGAGGTAAAATGATCCAATATTTTACACAAATTGATGATGAACAGATTGTTTCCTCTCCCAATAATCAACTCACGAGCCCCGCAGATTTATCTTGCAAGCCTTTAGAGCTCGACCCAATCGAACACTACAAGTAAGAGTGCATTTCACTGATAACATTGCTGCATTTGTACTTCGGTACAAAGGCCCCTGAGACAAGGGGCAGGATACTGAATCCAAAACGGCTCCTGATGTGCTTGTCGGCACCTTGCATGGCAGCTACAACCATCAGTGTATGAATGTATGTATGAATTACTGTAAGTCGCTTTGGACAAAAGCATAGGATAAATGCCCTAAATGTAAATGTAAATGGCCCCAACAGTAGTACCACACAGACCGCTAGGAGTGGGAGGAATTTGCACTTGATTTTTGTTGTTTTAGTGCTTTTACTTCAGTTAAGGATCTAAACGCTTCTTCCACCACTAATGATTTACATGCCATAAGCCAAAAGGCACATCCGCTCATGAATATCTTGGGTGACCTTGACAGTCAGACGAACATAAATGGCGTCACGACTACAAGGACATGAGGAAATCACAGAGCATATTTTGTGTCATTCAACAATTACAGGAACTTTTCTATCAAAAACAGATTAAGAATGTTTGGAGCAAACACACATTTGGGCTGATAACGGATTTAAAATGAGGAATAAACGACCTTGAGCTGACATTATTATCATTTTTCACTGTCACAACTATGAAATAAATGTCAGGACGTCCTCCAGAGAGGACCTCTCGGTTGGCACGTTTGGTTTATTAAAGAATGTATACAGTACAGTGAATATTTACAGATATGTACAAAGAAATATAGATTTTACATGTTAAATTCCAAACATAGAAATATACAACTAACAGTGCTGAATACTACAAAATCTATCATCTGCAATGGCTGTATTTACATTACTGTACAAGTAACTTGGTTAAGATATCTCGACCCCTGTTTTCAGTGCAAAAGTCAAAACATTTCCACATTTTTGAAGTCAGCTGAAATGAAGTCACAATGATTACAGTACCGATCTCTAAAGAGCCGAGGTTGAGACACTGCTGACAGAACTGGAAATGTAATTATGAATGAAAGATCTAAAAAGTCAAATGCACAGAAGTTAAAGGTGACTAGTGACAGACAGTACAACAACATGACAACAATGATATGAACGGTGCTTTCCGCCTCACATTGAGCAGCACGCTCCTCATTCAATTTCACCAATTTAATAAAACCATGGTAGACAAAATGTCTTCTATGCGGTAACAGCTTCAAAGTAACATCTTGCAGAGGATATTAAAACATCTTTTTCATGGGTGATGTTTTCAGTAAAAAATCACACAGTTCATTGAATAATGACAATAAAGCATGCCGAGGTGAAAAGACAGCAACAAGTTAAGACAAACAGCAACAGTTTACTTCTGTTGACCGTTTACAGTTTAAGGCACACTGATACAGGTCCCACAGTCACATACAGTACTGAGAGCCACAGTGGTGAATGCTGTCAGCTTAGATAACACGTAAAGGTAAATAATGTGGGTCCTATTGCATAAAACACCTTCATCTTATCATGAAGAGGAATTTCTCATGTTTCCCCTTTCAGACCTCCATGGACACAAAGAGGAGATTATTCCTCACAGTGGTTGAATATGAAAGTTAACTTGAGGTATTTAACACAATGGGTCATGAGTACCTCCAGAGACACTGAAGTAAATCCAGTTGGTTGTACCTCTCAGTATGTGAGGCTCAGTATCCAACTTTCAGGACACAACAGATGCACCAAAGAAGAGGACGGCATACGATCAGGTACGAGTCATAAAAACAGCTTTTTATAAAATATTTTACAGTATTCACATAGATGTTTTTAAATAACATAACATACTTTTGTGGATATATACAAGGCGGTGAGAGTTTTGAAAAATGCTGAGAAGTAAAATAAGTTACAGGTGTATAAATTATTTACTAAGTGCTTAGATGGTCGGAGGGATGTTCAACGGTGGAGTGGGATCTTTTTTTCTTTGAGGTCAGTGGTTCTCCAGAGTTACTCTACAAACAGATAAGTTTATCGTTATTAATCAGCTTTAACATAACGGTTAATAGAAGATATTCACATGGCGGCCATTTTGTCTCATGTCATGCTCAGGCTGGGATATTGTTGTGTTGCTGTGCACCAGGTACACGTCATATAAACAAAGGGAATGTGACAAATTGTTATCATGTCACAGTTTCTCCATTGATCAACAACTGAAAAGACATGTCAAATATACAAATATACAACATATAAAGGACATCGGGCTAAATTTCAAGGTAAATCAACATTTTTGATTAGCTAACGTTAGCATGCAAACACTTCTTTTACTGTTTGATTAAATCCAGTCTGTTTTACTTCCAGGCTCAAATAAATGTGTCCAAGATGTGTATTGGTATTTTAGAATGAATGTGTCTCCTACCATCTTGTGTAACAAGTATCAAACAGTAAAGTTAGTTAGGAAGTGGTTGAATGCTGATGATTGCTGTTGTCTAGCAGCGGCTAACGTTTTATCAAATATGTCATTTTATCTCAACATATGGCCTGATTTCCTTCATGATTTTCACTAGCCATTGTCAATTGTGAGTCAGATATCTCACATTTATAGGACTTCCCACACTGATCATCAGAGGGAAAATGGCCGCCCTGTGAATATGGCCTGAACTCACTGGAGAAACTTGAAGAGGAGGAACTTACCTCTTAGGAGCTTGTTTGGAGTTCGTCCTCCATGCATCTTTACACTTAACAAAGGTGACCTCTTGTGTTAACGTCTGACTTTCAGGGTCTTTGACACAGAACACCATCCTGAAAAAGAAAGAAAGAGAAACATACTGAATTAATCATGCTAAAAATGTGTGTGTTTTATGTCTCATTTCCAGTATTTGCAGTCTATTTCCAATTATGCACACAACCTACTTTTTTTGGGTCTCGCCTGCGCGAATGCGGATTTTGTGGACCTCCATGTTTGCACCGTCTGAGTCACCAGACCACCAAGAAGAAACCATTTTCAGCATGCTGGACGTCGACCAACCGTTCGTCTCCTCCCATTTAAACTTCAGCATCAGGAGATCTCCGATGTCTTTCTCTGTCACCAGCAGGAAGGAATGTGTCTTATTTGTCGCAATTTTCTCCTTCCTGCCAGACACGAACAGAACAAAGTGTTAGTTTTCTACTTGTAGCCAGTCGCAATATTTTATGTAGCTCAGCCTCATTAACTCTGCACCATAAACCGAGCATGATATAACCACAAGAGGCAAAACATTTCCATGTCTGCGGTTACATCATTGTTCATGGTTTGTGCCTCATGCTGTTTTCTCTGACTGTTACAAAACAACTCATATAACGTACAAGATGCAAGTCACGGTGCTGTAATTCGGATTTATGGACTCACAGTTTAAGCTCCAGGTTTTCAGCCTCGCCGTTTGTCCCGTACAGCGAGACGGTGAGTGACGGCTCCATCTCTGAGCGGTTCACTTTACTGGAGAAGTGGATCTTCAGCTGATAGTGGTACACTGTGAGAGAGAGCAGCAACGGTAGGAAACGTTAAACATGCATGTGAGTTTTTATGTAGTGAAGCGGATTCAACTTAGATTTGGTTTGGCTGCAGATGATCAGGAATCTGTAATTCCTTTTAAATCACTTAATCAAACATTTCTATAGGTTTTTTGCAGTATTCTTAGTTCATGTGACTCTAGAGTAGCTCTCACTGACTGAAAATTGAACAAAATAAAAACAAGCAGCACCTTCTGTTCTCTGCTGATAAAAGTCTACTGACCTCTGAAAGGCATGGAGGCTCTCGTCTTGGTGTACATCTGAACGTTGCGCGCCTTGCGGACCTTGCTGATGTCGTAGCCCACCGTGTTGCAGCGGCTCTTGCGGCAACTGAGACACATGCCGCGGTTGAACATGTCGCTGCTGCCGCATCTGTAGGCCTTGGCCGCCTCCTGCTCATTCAGCAGGGAGTCGATGAACAGGTGGATCGAGCGCTCGTGTTCACACTTTACTGCGTCTGTGATGGCTGAAGAAGGAGAAGCGGGAGCGACTTTTAATGAAACATATAATCACGTCACATTCCTCCACTGCCCACACTCTGGATACATTTACTTTACCTCAACCGATTCAGACAGATAATGTATCTGACCTTTCCTCGGTCGTGTTTGGGGCCCTCTGTTTATTTTCAGTGCTGTGAATGGGGTCATTGTGCAACTGACAGTCACAATGTTCACTGCTGAGACAGATTAATGACAAGCAGCAAGGAGCTACAGTGAAGCTGAAGCTGCTTGAGAGTGTACTTTGTATGTACTAATCAGGATAAAATATGTGCATTGTAGCCTTTTCACAGCAGAGAACAACATTATCGAATGGCTGGTAAAACAGGCTGAAATGGTGAATAATGTATCTTATGTGAAGCCAAAATATAACATTTTCTGTTTTAAAACTGACTAACTTACCAAATAACCCAAAGTTAGCGATCTTCTCCAGGGCCCCCCTGAGGTTACAGCCTGGCTGGAAGCTGCCTCCGTTGGGGTAAATGTCAACATGGCCGACAGGCTGCTGGATCCCGATGCTGAGACCCAGGGAGCCGCGGGTGAAGGTGTGGAGGACGTCCACAAAGTGAGCGTCGTCGGGGGAGAGACGCCGGTGGGCGTGCATCCCCTCAAAGTCAGGACCAGCTGGGTCCAGACCTGCAGAGACAGAAAACAGTGAATTCACCGGTCACCTCGCAAATTAAACTGAACGCTTTCCAAATTACACTGCTAAGATTGCGAGACGTGTTGTGTTTACCTGTGATTCGTCCGACTTTATTGGTTGCATGACTCCCGGCGAATCCTGCCACATGAGCGCCGAGGCTGTAGCCAATCAGGTGGATGTTCTCAAGAGGCATGTTGGTGGTTTCCTTTAAAGAACGTTAATGAAAACACAATTGAGACAAACAATGGCACAAATACTCCCTCTCCCTACTTCACTGGTAAACTAAACATGCAGAATATCTTAAAACTAATGTCTGTGTGAATAACTACTGTGTTTATGATTATTCCATTTAATAACATATACTCAGACTGTTACTAATGGTGAATAAATCAGTAAAGGTGCTATGGCTCGTTCTGAAGGGTTTCATTAGTGACTAAATGTTCTTCCTGTGAATCTCGCTGACCTCGATCCAGTCGATGAAGCGAGCAATCTCCTGTCCCACTGTTTTGGTGTTCTGAGCAGCCACCACGTAGTGGTTCTGTGCCGAGGTGAGCCAGTCCACCACGATGACGTTGGCCGTCTGCTCCCTCTCGTACAGCGCTGACACCAGCTTCGCCACCCAGCTTTCAAACATGCCGCTCAACTGTCGGAACAAAAACAGCAAATTTAAGGCTGGAGAACAGGCTTTTGTTAAAATTCTAGGAAGGAGGAATTAGCCACATCTGTCCAGTTCATTTACAGTAGCGTTATGAACTTCTACATGTTGGTGCTTGCAAAGAAAGTTAGCTGTGTGAAGATGGCTAGACTTAATGGCACTAGAATTTGGTGAAATAATGACACACTTCCAGTCACAGGTGTTTTTTTCTTTTCAAAACCAAAGCAGTGTCAAGGGAACAACACGCCTGTGGGAGTTTCAAGAGACAAGACAGGTCACAACAGGCTGAAGAATCTCAGCTCACCGTCCATCCGTGGATCACTAGGAAGGTTTTGGAGGAGCTGTTGAAGGTGCAGGCTGCCAGGGAGTCTGGTTTGCCAGGGACGATGTAGCACAGGTCGTCATCGGGGTGGGCCGGTTTCCGGAGGGAGAATTTCGCAACGGTTTGGTTGGCGTCATCCTTGTGCTCTATCAAGTCTCTGAGAGGGTCGAGGAAGTTACCTGAACGAGGGGAAGGTTCACAAATGAGCTGGGGTTTTTTTTATTTTTCACACACAATCAAGAGGAGAGAAGAGGAAATTCCTCTGCAGTGTTTTTGTCAGATGTGTAAATCTTATCCAACGCTCTGGCTGGGCGGTCTAAGACGCCTGACTGGCTAACTGAGTGACTGGTTCCAATAAGCACTGGCCCCTCGGGGGCCCCTCAGTAAATGAGCTTCCACCTTAGACAAGATCAGTCCTCGGGGGTTACAGGGGTTCACTTGGTCAGACGGAGCTCCATAGAAACCACCAACCAGAGAGTTTTTCCCAGCTTTGTTCCTGCCACCTCACCGACTATAATCTGCCCAAGTTTCAGTGGTCCTCACACAGTCAGCTGACTCAACTCAACTGGGGGTTGTGCTGGTGTTCAGAGTGGGGGGTGGGGAGGTGGATGCAGGAGCCTCACAGACATGTATATGGTTTGCACTGCAAAGAGGTTGAAGCAATAAAGGTGCCATATTGTAAACATAAACGATCATATCTGCACTTTGATCACTCATTTCATGTTGAGATCCGCTAGAAGTCTGAGTGTTTTCCCCACTTTGCTCCTCTCACTCTCTGAAGGTGAAAACAGACGTGTTGTCTCTCCCGGCCAGTAGTAGGTAGTAGGAGTTGGGTATTCGCCAAAAACCACAAAGACAAGTTTAGTCATAGACACGTGATGCGTAGTATCTCATAGAAAGACCGTTAATGTTATTATCTGAGTCCAAACTACACCCAGCATGAAAACACGAGCAGGGCGCACAAATCAGACAAGTTTCCTCCACGCGACACATCTTCGCCTCGACTACCAGCCCCGCTGCGTGCGCCGAATCAGAACAGTTCTGCACAGAAGTGTGTGTGTGACAGCAAGTGTGCGTGAAGTTTGAAGTGGAAACTCACCAAAAATAGAATCGGCGAGCTCTTCTTCCAGGGACGTCACATGCTGCGCAACTGCATCCAACACCAGAAAGTACAGAAACACAACGCGCCACGCTTTCATTTCTTCCTCAGCTTTGTCCTTTTTCACAGAGAATCGCTTCGACACTTCAGTTAAATCAGTCGGATCTCGGTGCAGGAGACAGTATAAATCCCTCTCGGGCTGAGTTCGGTCCGTCCTGTTGCGCGCAGAGCGCTGATATCTGAACCACCTTGAACTATCAGCGTCTTAAATAGACTCTGACAAACCATTGGCTGCTGACCTCCGGGCGGGGAATGGAAAAATATGTGTAAAGTAAATCATTAGACGGCTTTATGAGGAGAGTTTACAACACTGTTGGTCAGTAGAGCTTCTCATTAAAACTAGTACAATGTAGTATTAGTGTTTTCATCACTTCAATACGTCCCAGCACAGAGCAGGAGGAGTGACAGTGTTACTGGAGGCTTTCCTGTTTGCTTTACTCAACTAATGTATTGATTGAATGATTACTGTCAGCTGATTGCTGTAGAACTGATCACTGATCACTTAGTTTAATTCAAAAGTACATAAAAAAAATAACTATATGTTGCAAACTTGTCTGCATGTCATGTCAAAAACATTATAAAATTTCAAAAGAAAACTGCTAACACAACAATAAAACTTAACCCACACTACTCCAGATTATTTAGGGGCACATTTATGGGTGCATGTGTGCACGTGCATGGACATGCAATCAAAGTCAAATGAAATGTGTCACATTCACAAAAACAAAACACAAAATATGAATTCAGATATGACAAAGAATGAGCAATTAAGTGAAACACTAAAAGAATCGCAACTGTTTTTTGTGTACATAGCACATTTTTTCCCCCAAACATACAATGCACTTCACAAAAATGAAAAATATGAATGCAAAAACAAAGTAGGAATGTAGAAAAGCAAGTTTTGAAAGCAGAGTCTCCATTTTGTCTTTCCCTTTATTTATTGATTTTTACCTTGTGGAGGAGCCAAAAACATTTAATATTTACAATATAAATTAGGTAATTATACAAGCTCAGAAATATGTATTTTTTCCACAACTGAATAAGCAAGCTGTTCTCAGAGGAAAACAAGGTCCCCAGAACACTGTTTGTAGCTAGAAAGTTGGCAGGGTCCACCACATATAAACAAAGTAACACAGTATGAAAGTGTGTTGTCCTTTACGGTGAGTTTGTTTACAAAGATCTTTCTCTTCTGACTGGAAAACTTTGCAGTGCACCTTTAAGTTCAGTATATTTCGGCCGAGCAAAGCTATCTCCGGTCCTGTCCAGTTGAATCTGTTACAGTCAGGATGGCGATGCTGGCTGGAGAAGACGGTCGTGAGTGTTTTAGGAGAGAACAAACTATTAGCATGTGTCACAGGTAGGTCGCCTCTCAAGAGTCAACACTGACCTGTTGTTATGGCATCAGTCAGCAGAGAAGAGAGAGAAACTACAAAGGAAACTGAAATGTGCATCAAGCAATATAATTTCAGTGCAAATGCATTATAGCTCATTAAAAAGTAGTCAGCCAAGTTACTCCTATAACTTTGAAGCTGAACTAGAAATACCATCTTGCTTTTATTCCACACCTTCTTTTTCCTGCTGCCTACATTGCCCACAATGCAACTCGGTCACCGACAGTTGGAGATTCAGTGTGTGTTACGCTGATAAAGGAATGCACACACTGGTGGCATGTCAACCATTTGATGCTGAATGTCTTAATAAATATAATAATACTAATCTATTATTGGTAAATGTCACTTCTTACTACATACACAGCTACTGAGATCAGGTTCCAGTTATCAGGTTTCTTTCATCTTGGCACACTTAACCAACAGACATCATATTAAGCATCAGTAACACCACAATGCTCTTAGCTTTAAATGGAGCCTGCAATCACAGACTGTTATTATAGCACCTTCTATAGTCTCCATTACTTCCAAACTGACCCACTGCATTGAGTGTTTCACTCATTGACTGAGTAAAGATGGCGTTACATGCCAGGTGGGGATTATGTCCTAACAGTCAGGCAAGAGTAGTTGGCTTTGTGGCAAGTGACTTGTTGCCCAAAACTCTGGCATGAGATGCCAAGTAAATCTGGGCAGGGGGCCGAGGAGACGATGGTTGAAAAGTTACAAGCTTGTTGCTGTGAAGGTCAATTGAAAAATAAAGTTCACAGGCCTGGTAACACTCAACAAACAACTAAGACTGGAACCACCAGTTTCCGTCAGTCCAGGTGTAAACAACGGGTTCACCAAAACTCTGTGCACATACTATCACCATCTGAAGCTGCTTTCAAATCACGCTTTTTTCAGTTTGAATATAAATCTTTTTAATTGATGAACTTAACTAGAAGTTATCAAACTCAGCTTTTGTCTTTGAAGGTGTGTTTTACATCTGTGACCACCAACACCCTTAAAGGGACTCTGTTGGGCTTCTGTGTCGTGCTGGAAGCCCATCCTTAGTTTATATTAGCAGACTCCATTTCGACATGAACTACTTTTGCTCTCTGTTAGCACAGTGCAGAGAGGCACTGAGACGAGGCACTTTAGAATGTGAATGAGAAATCAACAGTCCAGCAGCTTTAAACTCCTACATGAAATCATCCACAGGCTTCTATAGGCCACCGAGAGGCACAGGGAAAGTCTCAGTTTTCACACCAGTGATTGTATTTATAATCATGATTTCTCATATGATGAAAGACTGACACAACTCTGCACAGCAGGCAGAGTTGTGTCAGTCTATTAAGGTGACCTGGAATCCTAGCACCATTTTTCATAGCACAATACAAGAGGCGTTTGCTTCCGGCCTTTTGCCCACCAATAAGTTTCGGTTTTCGCCCTTACGTGGGGAAAAGTTGGGCAACAATCATTAAGAGAGTTGCTCCAGATTAATAAAGTGTTTCTTTAACTTAAATAAAAACCTGTTTCCATTCATGCGAGTGTGCAAATGTTAGCATGCTAATATGCTACATTAAAACTAAGTGCAAAGCGTTGCTGTGTAGCCTCATAGAGCGTGTATGACTGTAGACTCTCAGCCCGGTTACATTAGGAATACAGACTTTTCAGGGTTAACACAAAAAAGATTTAATCTACTTCCATACAGCAGCTTATACAGTATACAGTTGTGATGATTACACATGCACTGTTTATGATGTAAAATCATAAACTGCATAATACGGGGTGTTTAGTTCAGTGCTGCTCTGCTGCACAGTGTAAGAGAAGCTCCCTTTCTTCCCCTGAAACAAACACATGTACACACGACTGTGCTCCCTCTGCAGAGCAGCTGGCTCTGTGAGCTGTTGCTCTTCTATGAGCATTACACCATTTTCCTCGAAAAAGCAGTGACAGCATTTGTTTTCCGACTACTGCCGCAGCCGTTCAGACCCTGATGTCCAGGTTTTTGCAAAGGGGAAAGACTCGGTGGTGGTGAAGAGGCGGTGATGAAAAGCAGAGTGAATCAGACCTCCACAGCAGAGATTTGTTGGTGCCAGCAGAGAGGGAGAGCGGATTCCTCCACAAAATTTGGAGACAACAAAATGTCTTGAATGTAATGTTATTCCAAGAGTTGTTTCATCAGCTCATTTCTAGGAATGGCACAAGATCACATGTTGCACATGTCCAGATTCACAAATACAGAATTCTCTATAGTGTAATATCAGTCTGTGAACAGAACATTGTGTTTTTCCGTCATGTATTTACAGCTGTTTCTTATTTAAAGGCGGCGAATTGAATCGATGAAAAACATTTACAAGAAAAGAAACAATACAGAATTTTACAGTCTTTTCGTCTCGTTGTGGTCACTGATGACCTGAAAAGCTTTTGTGAATCTGTCCAGAGTCAGGCTGCAGGTCAGAGGGTGGCTAATAAACAGGTTTTAAAAGTCATCTTTGTGGCTTCAACAACACTCGTCCATCCACTGACAACACAGAGTCATGAGGGAATGTTTCCACAGTTACAACAGCAAGAGTGAAGAGATGGGTGTCCACAAATGTTTCTGTAATGTTTCACAAGCTGTGATCATTTCGCTAAGCTATTATTTAACACTCACCTGTCACACAGAAACTGTTCTCAAGGGAATATGATTCTGTTTCTGGGTGTTGGTAGAGAAATGTACAGTCTGTTACAGTCTCAGGATATATTTATATTTGAAAACATATTACTGCTTCTGTAATCATTATAATAACCACTGAGCTTCATAAATGTATTTGTTTAGCTGTAATGGCTGTGATTTTCCACCAAATGTTCGTCATTGCCAACTTTGAGGAGGAAATCTGCACATACGCATCGTTAGTTCTCCAATTTTTGAAAAGTTTTTTAAGGTCAAGTAAGTAGGTTTTCTTTCTGATTAATTCCAGGATTTGAAACAGCTGTCAGCTGAGGGGCGGATCAACCAACTCGAGGAGCTTTATCGGCTCTTTCCACAATTGTCACTTCATTAACTTCGTCAGTTTCTCAGCTGCTGCTCGGCCTCCCAGCCGAGTGGGAGTCTCTTTCAGGGGAGCTAATCCACAGACTCTGGAATCAGAGATACAACTTTTTTTCTTCTTCCTCACTCTGTGCACTGATTCTGAGTTACGTAATGTGTTTTTGAATTTTAAGCAAAGCTGGCTTAGTGATAACAACGAGCTTTAATCTCGGGCTATTAAGTGGCTTCAGATGTCGGCTGATCTACAGCGACCTTTGACGAGAATAACTGTTAACACATTTGTAAGTCATGAGGTAGAGGAAGTTCAACCACTCAGTGTCATCAGAGATCTACTTTAAGAGACACTGCAGGATGTTTTACCACCAATGCAAAGTCGTATAATAATAAACAGCTTCCCTACATCATGACATCATCAAAGTGTCCAAACAGGCTGTTATTAGCTACAATAGAGCATGTAGGTCATCAGTATTCGACCTCAGAGCCTAATAAACAACTACTGTCATTAAACAAAGTGCAAATGAAACAAGAGCTGTTACGCAGCCTGTGTAAACGGCAAAACAGCAACAAAATAAAATCTAGATATTCTGTCATGTGTGTTTGACATGGTCGACTAACAGACTGGGCTGGAAAGCCTTGTGTGTACATGAGCAGCCAAGTTTAGTGTGTGTACCACAGTTTACTCTGTCTTCTTTCGCTTGATAACGGTATGATGCCTGAGGCGTCTCTGTAAAAACGTCCGTGTTGTGCTGGAAGCCGGTCCATTTCTAAATCAACGTGGTAGCAGAGCGGAGACTGGCACCGAAAGTCAAATCTTTCGGACTGTCACCGAAAACCCGATACAGCATTAAACAACTATGCCACAGGCTCGTATAGACGGCCGAGAGAGAGACGGAAAAGGTCTCATGGAAGCAGTTTGAACTTCAGACTGAAGCTTGTTAGGTTTGGTTTAACATCAGTCCAACCCCAAGATGTTAGCAATTTAGCATACTATTTTCTTTTTTCTTTCCTTTTTTTTTTACTGTGTATATGCACATATTTTTACTTTATATTTTATTTGGTTTACTTTCCCTTTCTTACTTTGCACTATTTCTTTCTGCTGAGCTGAGGAGAAAGCCATTCACAATTTCATTGTAAATGTGTGTAGTGACAATAAAAGAATATTCCGTTCTATTCTAATCTCAAACTATAACATGAACCTGCCAGCAACACTGAATCCCTAAAGGGGTAAAAGGATGGACTGTATGTAATCAATGTAATAATGGTCTCATCCACTAGTGGTCAAGACATTTCTTACTGGAAAACAGCTGATATCACCACCACTCGAACAATGATACCAGTTAGGCAGGAGATCAAATCATCATATTTTGAATAAAAATGCAGAAAAAACAGTAAACCAGTACATAGTTCACATTCTGTGAGTACAGAATTTGAACGATGCAGTTATCTAACAAGCTTAGAAAATGCAAATGAAGGAACCAAATGCATTCAACATGTTTCTCAGACCCATGCATACATACTGTTCTGTACATTGTGTTCTGGTGAGAGACATGCTAATGAAAATGTGACTGTTAACGATAAAAAGTCCACAGGGTACCTTAAAGTCTGGTTGTTAGTGTCAAGCTGCTCTGTGTGGTTTTTGTTATATATGGTCTTATATTTAGTGTGTTTGTTTGAAATACTCCATATCCCATTTCAGAACAGGAATTTATAAAATTCTCTTTACGGGAGCTGGAAACATGCCCTGTCTTCTCTCTCAGAAGGAAAAGAAGAAAGAAGAAAGTGTAACTCGTGAAGAATTACAATGGTGGAAATGAAATATCAAGAAGCCATTAATACTGCCATTAGCATTGCAATTGATACGTCTACAGTATGTCATATGTGTTTATACTGTGATAAAGTCGAAAACGGTCAACAGTTTGCATAGAGATGGTGATTAAAGTACAGAGAATTGTGCATCAGTAAACATACCATCATGATTCTGATTACTAAAGCTGCTACTGTACAGTTTACATTTTCCATGGTCATGTTTTTTCATTCCTCCCTTCCAGTAAGTGGAAGATTTACCTGTTAGTCAGCCTGAATCAAGGATCTGTCCCCACAAGCTTTGTTGGCTTCGTCCCCTCAGAGGGATCAGCTGTTACCACTGAAGGAGAAGTAGAATTAGTGGGTGGCTGTGGCTCAGGGGTAGAGCCAGCATCTTGTTATTGAAAAACCGCTGGTTGGATTCCCCCAGTTTCTCCTGATTCCCCAAGGACACTTTGCATGTCAAACTGTCCTTGGGCAAGAAACTTAAACCCAAACTGCTCCTGATGTGCAGGTCGGCACCTTGCATGGCAGCCACCGCCATTAGTGTATGAATTAGTGTGTATCACATTATTATAAGTCACTTTAGACAAAAGCATCTGAGTGGTCCTGCACACCATATCTTTTAGCGAGTGGATACAGTCCACAAAATAGCGCAATGCTTTACAGCATGTTAGTGTATCTGGATCATATTTTATGGAAATGTTTTCTGTTTTTTTCCAGTGATGTCCTCCAGCTGCACTGCTTCAACTCTCTGTGATTGAAAGCGTTCCCCGATGAACAGATAGTTGGTAAGCGCTAACTGCTGCTAACTGCTCCTGCCATTAGCTAGCTAGCTCAGTTAGCTTGGAGCTAGCTGACCTTGTGAGACAGCTGTGTATGCAATTTCTCGTGCCAGGCTGCAAGCTATGCGCTCTGTTAACCCACCACTGGAGAGCATATTCTATTGAAAGAAGAGCCTTGTACTGCGATTGGTTGAAGTTAGCCTATGATAGACAGATAGTTAGTCCAACCACCTTGGCTGCTGGCCTTCTTGCGTTTAGACGAGTTACTATGGAATGCTAGCTTGCTGAAGTAACCGTAAAAGACAGCCACGTATAAGTGGATTGCAATCATAAAATGTAGAGGAGGCAAATTTAGAACGAAAATATGTAAATTCCTGCATACTATTGCTTTAAATATAGTTTTTACTTGGTTTTAAAATCAGTGTGCTGATACCAGACAGATGTTTTAAATCTGACTGTGCTGACATTTCACACAGAGATATGCTGTTCTTGGCCATGTTTATGTAGTGTTTCCGATATCCAATCCAGGTACAATTGGTGATGATTTAATGGTTTCATTGTTTTTTAAAATCAACATGAGCAGTCAGGAATATTGTGATTTATCTCTTTATTAAACCATCCCGGGCTAAAATACAGCGCACTGCATTTCAGTTTATACAAGTAAATGTACTGAACAGCTGGCATGGAGACCAATTTGATCAATCTTTCCAAAGCCTCGTGCATAAAATCACAAAATTCTTCATTTAAAAAAATACAGCCGAAAATGGAAGCCTGCCAAAATATATTACAGCTTAATATACAAATATATAAATGTACATTCAATAAATACAATATGACGTATTCTTGAGATGTATTATGGCTATCATGTAGGACAGTCAGTCACAAATCACAAAATGCTTGCATGTTTTGTTTTCAGCAATTTTGCAACGTTTGACCTTTCAAAATAAGGGCACGTTGAGACGGAGCTTAGTCAATGAGGTAAACTGTTGCAGGTGAGACGCTGTTGACCCATCATGAAGTAATAAAGGTATTACTGGATAATCTAAATAGTAACCTCTGTTCAAATTCTTAGACAAATTTAAAAATCAAATTTAAAAAATGCATATCCCTGTTGGGCCACACACTCAGTGACCTAAAAAATCTAACTGGCTGCGGGGGATTGAGAGCCTTTTAAAGTGACCAGTGACACAATAACCAAAACACAATCGAAGGACAAGCAAGGCTTCAAGAAATCAGATATCAACACAGGACTCATATTCAAAAAATATATATATAATACTGATTAAAAAAAAGGTATTTACAAAGACCACGGGGATTCTCTGTTCAGTAGAATAGTAAATACTTCTTTGGTCCCTGTTGATTGTTGGCAATTAGTGGTTAGGCAAAGATAAACATTAGGGACAAAATGATCGTTTAGCACATTTAAAACATTACAACAAAAAAAAAAAGAACATGTGCCTTAATTGTGCCTATCACTCTGAATTATTTATACATTTACAATAATCCAAGTTCACATTGGCAAAGAAAACACACAGCTCAAAAAACAAATCCAAACCAGTATAAACAGTACATATAGGCTACAAAAGCATAAACAAGTGATTACAAAGATATGCAGCAAAAGCTACTGAAAGTGTACATTTGTCAACAAGTGAGCACATCATCACAGAGAATCCTGTAACATTTCTCAGCAACAGAACTTGCAGCAGAGACAGGAGAAAGTTTGTGAGCGGACTGATTTCCAGCACAGTGGTTGAGGTTGTGTTGGTTGCAGTGGGAGTTTAAAGGTCAGCGAGAAAAAGATGAAAAGGAAAAAAACGCAGCATTCAGTGTAAGTCCAGGTGCTTTGAAAAAAGGCTTTCCCATTGTTGTGTTGCTGTGTGCTGACGATCTTTGGCTATGTATGTAGGGATGGATGATGCTCATGTTGGGTGGGGGCAGGGTGGTGGGAGGGGTGCTCCCACGTGCACCTTCAAGCATCGCTCTGACCAAAAAGACTGCCCTGCTTTTTCAGCTTGTGCATCCTGGAGAGAAGAGAAGGCAACAGTGAAGAAGAGACGAGACATGACACGGCCCACAGGACGGATCACATGTGTGCAGTCTGTATTGTTGCAATAGTCTAATTTCATTTTATTTGTATTGATTACTTAAATCATATAATTCAAATGTAAATTTGGACATATAACAAGTATATTTTCATCCTCTCCACTTACAATTTCTCCTTACGGCTCAGGGTGTCTTCCTTTGACTTGACAAATTCTCCGTCTTCTCCTCCCCTGACCAGGTAGACAAACTCTCCTTCCTTTGCGCTGAAGATCACCCTAAAAATCACACAGGGGAAATCAGGAAAATTAAAAAACCACCCAACCCACACATAAATGTCTTCCTAATCATATCTAACGACAACTTACTTGGACTGGGTCTCCCCGGACTTGATGCGCAGTTTGCGGATGTGGAACTTGCTGCTGCCCCACCAGTCTGACCAGCTGATGATCGTGTCCTTCTCCCAGCGCAGCTTCACGATCATCAGGTCGCCGATGTCCACGTCGGTGGTGATGAGGAAGGACAGAGTGGTGTTACCTTTCAGGACTGGCCTGCGGGGTGAAAAGAGGAGCAGACGTTTAAAGGTCAGCCGGACTGTCCTCAGGGTCAGGGTAGTCGGAACACTGCTGCTGACTCAGTGTTTTTGTATTTTTTTTAAACATTTTTTCTGTTTTCACGTGGGAGTTGTTGGACAGTTTTACTGTTTAATGTACTTACAAGACGAAGGAAATGTCCTCCTTCTCTCCGTGGGTTCCGTACAGAGAAATCTTCATCGGCTGCTCCGTGAAGCTCAGTGGGTCCTTGCTGAAGAAATGCACCTTCACTTGATAGTGGAAAACTGGGAGAGAAGAAACACAAAGCCGCACACTTTAGACTCTCCCACGTCTCTCATACCACTACTTAAAGTAAGTTTAATACCAGAAAATCCCTTATGTAAGCTTGATCTCTCTCTGTCTTCATGTGACTGAAGAGAGCTTTGTGATTAATCCCGGTTCCTTTCATGCACACACCCTTGTGTATTTACAGTACAACGTCATTTATGATTATCTATTTGTTCCGTAACCATAAACACTGCTGACAAATCATCTTTTTAAAGCAACACTGTGTTCAACTTTGAAAGTGATTCTGGAAAAAGATAGATGATTGCTGAGTTTAATTCACAGGTCGTCAAATAACAGCGCTTTTGGTTACTTTCTGGAATTTGACGATCTGGGCATGAGACTGGCGTACCCCGCCACTCACCCAGTGTTAGCCTGGATCGACTCCAGCAAACTCGCATTCCTTTGACGGATATGTGGTTACAGTGATGGATGGGTGGATTAATGAAGATTCAACAATCAATAGTCTCTATGCAGAAAGTTGCATAGCATTGCTTTAAATAAACTTTTCCATTGTCGGAGCATCACGCGCCGTCGTGTTGCATTACCTTAGCGAGCAACTAAAATACCCACGACCTCTTTATATGCCCTCTGGAATACTTGTAACTTGTTTGTCTCCTTCATTATGTGTGAATGGTTTCCCATAAAAGTGTGTGTAGTGTATTTGTATCAACACTGACTGTACTAATGCTCAGCTCAAAGCAGCCACAACAGCAGCTCACACACTGGGGATTACTCCAGTTCGGGTATGTGCATTAATTAACTCAACTCTCCATAATCCTCAGTAAAGCGCATGAAAACAGTCAGACTTTTCTACAGTAGTCCAACGTACGTCTTCTCCTAAGCCTCCTCCACTGACATTTACCTTTGTAAGGCATCATCTCGCGGGTCTTGAGGTACATCTTGGTACTGCGGGTCCTGCGGACCTTGTTGATGTTGTAGCCGAGCTTGTTGCAGCGGTTCTTCCTGCAGCTGAGGCACAGGCCCTTGTTGAAGGCCTCCTTTGAGTTGCAGCGGTAAGCCAGGCTTTGCTGCTCAGTGTTCACCAGAGAGTCAATGAACAGGTGGATGGAGCGCTCGTGGGAACATTTGACGAGCTGGTCCATATCTGCAGCGCAGAACAGAAGTTATGTCTTCAACAGAGAATATGTCCTCGTCATGTGTCGCTTTTACGACTCTCGACATGTCGTGTTGGGTAAACACCAAGTTAGACTTTCATCTCCACCAAAAACATGACGCTGCGTGTTTACTTGTAGCCCGCAACGTTTTATAGAGTCAAAGTGTCTGTTGACACCACGTTAACTTACATGAGGCTATCTGGCTGATTTACAACACTGTTGTTGAAAATGTTTCACACAATGTGGGCAGACGTGTATTTATGGTGCAGCGCGTCACACAGCGGAGGTGGAGAAAATTGCTAACAGCAGGTCTGAGCAACCAAAGTCCCTTTCTGGCAACTGGAGTCTAATAATAAGGGCAGAAGTATAAACTACACACTGGATGTATTATCTTACTGTCAATGTGAGGGGTTGAAAATGCAGATTCGAAACTGTAAATACGTACTTTGGAGGCCCTTGATGCCTTCCAACGCGATCCCCAGCAGTGTGTTCTGGATGTCGCAGCCTGGCTGGAAAGTGCCTCCGTTGGGGTAGATGTCGATGTCGCCCACGGGTCTCTGGATGCCAATGCTGCGGTCTGGGGAGCCCCTGGTGTTGGTGTGCAGCACGTCCACAAACTGGGCGTCGTCTCTGGACAGGGTGTTCTGGTTGTCTGCGTGCTCGAAGGTGGGACCAGCAGGATCCAGACCTGGTTGAAAGAGGAGAGAAATTCTTTGCGTTGAGTGTTTCGATAAAGACTGTCTCTGCGGATCTCTACGCCCATAAAACTGTCCCTCAAAACATGTGAGCGTGTGGCCTCCTTTTCCTCCACGTGCAGCTCTGAAGAACAATATAAACCAGTGATTGTGGGTTCTTAATGGGCTCCTGCCTCGGATCACAGTAAACATACCATTATTCTAAGCAGGTCAGAGAGAGATTTCAAAGCTGGATAAACTTCATAGTGGCAAATCAAGCGGATTGGACCTTCTCTCACTGGCAAAGAGTGCATGCATACAATACGGGCCAGGAATGTAATGGCCAGCGGATCGTGTTTCATTGCTGTGCCGTGTTGTTTTGATGTGCAGGGCTGGAGAGAATAGTGCCCATATGTTACGTTACAGTATGGTATGTATGAGCTTTTTGGCCCAGAGTCCAAATCATGTGAGCCAACTAAGCCCAAATGCTTGTGGCTAAAACACATTATACGTGCTTGTTATTGGGTTTGTAGATTTGTAAAGAGAATCAAGACAGACTAATCATGACTTAAAGAAATGACACTTACATCCAACTATTATTTGCTTTTTGTTCACAAATTCATGCTTAAAGGTGCACTATGTAAGAACAGAACCTCATTAATTTTATATTCCAAACAACTGAGAATTGTAGCTGACGTTAGCTAGTTAGCTTAGTTAACTGTGCAGCTAGTGGTCCCGTCACAGATACTGGTTGGGCAAAGAATGTTCTTGAAACATTATCATAACCATTATTTCTAATTTTTGAATAGCTTTAACTAACATTCCTATATGTTTCACCTTTTAATCGTGTATTATTATTAATATGCTCAAAGGTGTGGGTTTATTGTCACTTTATATGCTTGAAATGCTAAATATGATTGACAGTGACCCGCTTTCCAATTAAATATATTTAAGCTTGCCCTGTTGTATCAGCACACGCTGTGAGCAGATGACGCTCCATGTTCTCACCTGTGATCCTGCTGATTTTACGCTCAGTGAGGTCTCCGGCGATCCCGGCCACATGCGCCCCCAAACTGTAACCCAGCAGATGAATCCTGTCCCAGGGCAACTGCAGCTCTTTCTGAAAGGGAGGTGATGGATGAGATGTGCTAGACGAACATGTTGACATGCCTTAAAACAAGTTCAAGTGAATCCTGCAGACTTTGCCAGAGGGATTAGAGCTAATAGCAGCAAGCTGCACCTGGCAAACGCACCGCACCGCTCTAGCTCCAGTCTCAACACAGTCTGGGACATAATCCAGGATGAGGATTCATTTGTGTTACTTTATGCTTTGCCAGAACTTTGCAAGCTTTAAACTTGCAAGTCAGGTAAACAAAGGACAAACAAATGAAACAGTCAATCATGCCAACATCCTTTTTTTTTTGCCTTGAAGTCACTCAAACAAAGGCAGCGATCCACTAAACCCTGAGCCTTGTAACGAGCGGCTGCTGAGAGCCACAAACACCATAAAACGAGTTTATAGGGCGTTTAAAAACATAACCGGTAGGACAACATATCCGCAGCAGCAACACTGGGCACAAATGTACTACATCATTCGCTGCACATGTGCCACACATTCGCCAGCTGCTCTCTGTCTTCTCTGCCGGTCAATGTGGACCGCGGTGATAATTTGGCCGTCCAAATGCAGTAGGCCACTTATTATCAAAGAGGATGTGGAAGAATAAGACCCAGCTGGTCGGATACTGTTCAATGAAAGCACTCACTTGGATCCAGGTCACAAACTTGGCCACGTCCCGGCCCACTAGTTTGGTGTAGGCTGCAGATGTGGGGTAGTGCTGGTTGGCGCGGGTCAGCCAGTCCACCACGATCACGTTGGCGCTCGGCTCTCGTTCGTAGAGGGCCGACACCAGCTTGGGGACCCAACTCTCGAACATCCCTGTGACCTACAGTAACACACACACACACTTCACACTTCAGTTCTTGCTTTTAGAGGGGTTTTCTCCAACATATTTCCGAGGTCAGCTGCAGCATGGCGTGATTTATCCTGGCCGTAGCCCTCGTTCCGTGCCTTGGAGAGAATCCAAGGTCTAAATCTTGTTGCATGACTGGCTCTAAATCACATTATGAAGGAGATGAGCTGTGTGCACAGCTGAATCGCTGCTCTCAGCCCTGTACGCTCTGAAATGTGTTTATTGTTATTTTCATCACATTGTGATGCAAGATCAAACTTTATGGCTTATTTCATTCGTGTTACAATTTCACGACATTGGTGTCTCAGAACCAGCGGGGCATTTGAAGAGGACACTAAAACAGAAAATAAAGACCAGTAAAGATTTCCGCGGTTTCAAAGTGATTCTCTACAGTGGTGCCTCCGACTCACCGTCCAGCCATGGATCACGATGAAACTCTGCGTTTCGTTGTTGAATTCACACTCCTTGATGGTGTCCGGCCTGCCGGGGACAATGTA
This sequence comes from Diplodus sargus, assembly GCA_903131615.1. Classification (NCBI taxonomy): domain Eukaryota; kingdom Metazoa; phylum Chordata; class Actinopteri; order Spariformes; family Sparidae; genus Diplodus; species Diplodus sargus. The sequence continues at coordinate 7,270,216 of CAEMYA010000103.1, forward strand.
GCACATGTCATCATCTGGGATGTCGGCTGTGCGCAAGGAGAACTTGGACACAATGTCAGTGTAGTCTGTGATCCATTCAGCGGTGGTGGGCAGGGGAGTAGCAGTGATGGTGGTGTTTACTGTGACAAACACACACAAACAGTGTGCAGTAGTTAATTAGGTGAGCTGCACGCACAATCATGAAAAAAAGAGTAAATTTACAACATTATTATTACACTTTTTTTTTGCGCCCATATGAGAAACAGGCAGCAATTCTTTTCAAAACATTTTCTTGCAAAAGCCAAAATAAACACACCGAAGCCAACAAAAAAAAAGTATTTTTTTGTACAAAATGTTGTAAATCCTGCTGTTCTTTTCTCAGTTATATTAGGGGACCACTACTCTCAGCAGTCTGACTCCACCAGTAGGGGTATACAGCAGGGCAGTGTCGCCCCCTTTTGTCTCCACCGCCTTTCTACCATTTTTAAGTCGAATTAAACCACAATATATTGTTAATTAAGAAATTCCTGAAGAGGTTCACTTTAGTTTCACGAATAAAAAAAACTGGATAAAACAAACTTGCCCTCCAAATCTTTTTCTGTCAAAGTGAACCCAACAAACCTAAAAATGTCTGATTAGTCTGCAGGTTTTAAGCGGAGAAACGTCATTAAAAAAAAGCAGCTGAAGTTCAGTTTCAATCAAACAATAATTACTAGTGTGTGTTTCTAGCGGGCTTCTAAATAAAAGTGTTTTTTTATCGACTTTAAAATGCTCCTTTTTTCTCTTTCTCCAGACAAAAGGCCTGCAGATTCCCCCTTCATGCACACATGGACATGAATGGTCCGCCTATGAAATGTGATGCAGACCTGCAGACCTGGAAATGTGAAAGCGTTTTTTCTCGAGGGGTTACTCCCGGTCAGCACGAGTTAATGAGCCAACTTCCAGAACGTGTTTTTCCTCATTAGAGCTATAAAAACAAAGCGTCATGATAAGACAGTAATCACTGATAGTTCCTTCTTACCGAACACAGCGCTGCTGCTGCTGCTGTTGCTGCTGCCGGTGGTGGGTTCAGGGTCAGAAGAAAAAGTTGCAAAGATTTTTCCCAAAATTATCCAAACTGTCAAAAAACTGATATTTTCCTTTCCCATATTATTGAGGAGTTTTTGTTTCTCAAAGTATCCTGAATCAAAAAATAAGGGAAGAAAGTAAAAAAAAAAGGCTCTGTGGATGTCGGGTGTGTATCCAAGCGTGTGTTTTAAGTCAGAAGGTGGTGTGGACTTGCGGTTTGGGAGTAAAGTTTCTTATGGTCTGTCACAGATGCCGCTCCAAGTTATCTTTATGGGTGGCTCATTTGAATATTCAAACACGATTGGCTGGAGGTTCGAGGGGCGGGGCTTAAGCTCGGTCCCTTGCGCTGAATCATTCACAATTTCTTCCTCCCAGACGGAGCAGAGCCGCTGGAGAGGCGCAGGACTCTGCGTGAAGACCGAGCTGTACTATCAGAAGGCAGCAATTAGGTTGTCAGATTATTAAGACATGACAGGAAAGTCAGCTCGGGAGTTAGGACGCATTTTATGACTCATAATCAGATGTTGGGGGAAAGACAAAAGAAGGCAAGTTTATTCATGTAGCACCTTGCCGTACCCAAAGGTTGCTCAGGAACAATAACGAAGAATAAAACATCCTGCATCGAAAATGTTCCTCAAATAAAAGTGTTAGGCAAATTGTGCTTTAAGTATCGGCAGTACAGGGATCCTTATTAATGATTTGCTAATACATGTTGTACATTAGCTGTACTCATATTTGAGAAGCATTTCAGCATTGTGTATACACTGTTCTGTAGTTTTATCTATTTAAAAAGACCATATTTGAATAGCTTATCATGTTTTCGTTAAGTAAGCCCTTAATTGGCAGAGTAATGAGTAACTATAGCTGGCAAATACAAGTGTTATCTTTGCTTAAAGTATCAAAGTCAAAAGTAGTCAGAGCAGACAAAATGGTCCCAACTCTGTTAGTGAAATATATATAGTGATATATATATGACATGTTATCATCACCAGTTTGTGCTGCTGATGGGTAAGAAGAATTTTCATACACTGTTCTGTTGTTATTTATTATGTAAATCCTTGATTTGTAGAGTAATAAGTAGCTTTATCCGGCACATAAAGGTCATGAAATGTCAAGTATTACCCTCAGAAATGTGACGAAGTGAGATTAAACTGAAATGCTCGAATAAAGTACCTCAAAGTTGTAGTTAAGTACACTTGATAACTAAGTTCCAACTTCTTACATAGGTACATCCCTCCTCTGATAACAGATATTATTAAATTCACTGAATTTATCGCTCTGTTACTTGTAATTCAATGTAAAATGTGCCTTGTTTTGACGGAATTATCTGCTCAGTGTAATTACTGCTGTCCAGGGAGTCTCTCATATATGAAACAAAAACAATAAAACAATAAAAGAGAAAACGGAGAAAAGGGTATTTTTATGCTATAAATATATCATTTAAATGAGCACAGATGTTTTGATATCATATTTAAATCTCATGATGAATTATTTAATTGTATGTATGGCTTGGTGCGGCCTGAAAAGCCCGCTGTCAGCAGCTCTGACCTGTTGATGCTTTCCACAGCCAGAGTCAGAGTGTGATCATCTCATACAGATCTATTTCAGTGTGGGTGTGCTAAACAGCCCCCTCTGCTATTGGTGGGAGAGGGGCAACTGAAAAAAAAAAGAGAAAAAAAAAAAAAAGACAAAGCACAGCTGGATAACAAATGATACCACAATGTATTCCCCCCCATGCCCCTCGGTTGCACGCAAATAGGAAGCTTGAGAGGTTAAAAATAAAAAGGACGCTTTAAAAAAGCACACTCGGGTCTCCTATCATGTCTCGTGAAATGGAAACAAGATGTTGGGACACTCCGTGCATACTTTATGTTGGCAGTAAGAGCCATTTTTGCGGCACTTGGGGGCACCAGGGAAGCTCAGAGACGGCAGAGAAATCAAAGACACATGTGGGATGAGAACAGGCACGAGGGAAACGGGTCTGAGTTTTATGATGATTCTCAGTCCAAAACACCTGCAGGAAAATGTTTCACGCCTCTCCAAACCGAGGCTATAAAACCAGACTGACCTCTCGCCTAGATATCTCCCCAACACAATATTGTTGTTCAGTGTGCTACCTCAGGTCAGAACCCGATACCATATAATGTTTGATATTAAAGGAAAGCCTTTCCATGTTTTCAAATGCTATATACATTTCGGAGAATCAGTGCTCTGTGCGATGCCACCCCACTGGCTTGTTTAACGTACAAAAATATTATTATTCAAAAACCTGCTGAGAATCTCAAGTAAATACAGTTTGGATTAAGATATCACATGTGGAGGAGGAAGGCTGTGTTGTTTTCTATGTTGTGGTCTCCTCTCTATACGTTCACTACGCACACAGATGGAAGAGCTTCAACTGTGCAGAGAGAGAAACTTAAAGGAGACATATTTTACTCATTTTCAGGTTGAATTTTTTTACTTTGGGTCACTGCTAGAATATGTTTCCATGCTTTAGTGCCCAACACTTCAGAAATCCATTATTTTAAACCATGTTTTACAGCTGGAGTCTCTGAGACCCCGAAAAGTGATGCGAAGCACTCGTTTACATGCAATTCTCATTAAATTAGGGAAAGTAAGAAACCTCAAGGTGATTAAACAATGTCATGTATGTGTCTTCAGGTGTTAATTAGGGCCCATTAGACTGAATGCTTGTTTGTTTGAAGATGTAAAATTGGAAGAAACAGATTCACTCTCCCACACGAAACACCATTTTCTGCGTTTCCCATCCTCAATAATCATCTGCTGCTGAGTACTTGCCTTTTCTAAATATAGTCTGCTGTCTCTTTCATCTCACATGTTCAAGTATATATGTATATATCTATATATATATATATGTTTAGGTGTGATTGCATGTATGATTGTCGGGAAGGTGGCGCTTATGGCCAGACCAACAGGCCCAACCCAGTGATTATAGAGAAGAGTGACGCCTCTCCTCTGGCCTGTGATCTTCGTCCCGATCTCTGCATTCACTGCACTTGACCCCATGGGAGACTTGCAGTAATAAACCACAGGGCAAACATGTCACATCCTGTATGAGATGAGACACACCCTGGCACACTCATCTAAATGATGTTTAGCGGCGTGGAGGAGGAGGAGTTTGTGAGCAGGTTTACTCAGACAGTCGGACAGACGGCTCACTGGCGTTTTAGCCTGTAAACGGATCTGGTTCAATGCCATTCAGTCCATTTGATCTCCAATTAGGGGTTTGTTTTGACCCCGAGACCTGCTGAGGAAATTAAAAAGATCACTGCAGAGAGAACATTGATTTCCTGCTGAGGAGGAATTTGTTCACTTTCCTGTTGCTGCTTTTCTCTCTCCAGCGAACCCGAAAGGGGCTGCACATTTGTTTCACATTACTCTGTTTGGGCCGCTGTGAGATGATGTCCGGCTGCAGCAGAGGTAGAGCAGATCAGTGTCGACCCTTACACAAGAACAGCCTTGCGTGTCCGCCGATTGCAAATGTTTGAATCAGTCACAAATACACTGAGTCTGTTTCCTTATTTGTCTCTTTTTCTTTCCAGTATTTGCGTGTGTCGTCTACGCAGGTGTAGTCACAGGTGTGACTTCAGTCCGACAATAATAACAGCATACGGTCAGTGGAGCTCAAACGGAATCTCCTAAACTGAGACGTAAACCCTCTAAACATGTGTTTGAGCAGCCGTGCAAACACACTCTCACCGGGTGAAATCCTCAACATAAACGCTCATTCTGATGACTCACTGAGGGAGGCTGATTCTTGGGAAAAGGAAAACATGGATTGGGTTTCACAGGACGTCGCAGCATAAATATTCTTGTCGGGGCAGCTCGCGGGGCCTCACTGTGCTCCAGAGTGCGTGTACAGTATGTGAAAGGCGGTGTAGCTGCTGACTTTCATGTTTTATGGTGACTTCTAAATGAGACCTGTTAGGCTTTTTTGTTGTTTTTTTTTCTTCCTTTCCTTCAGTGTGCCATGTCAGTTCTTGTGCATGAAAAAGGTCTTAAAAAGTTAAAAAAGTCCACACCAACAGAAGCTCCTCTCTCCCACAGAAAACGATGCACCCTAAACACCTCATCATTCATCCTGCTTCTAATTCTCACACCAGGTGAACTATGTCACACATTTGAATAATCAGTGCATCGCTGTTAGTTTGGCGTGTAAGAACTGATTTGGCACAGATGCTCTGCTGTTGTTAGCGGTGCTGGGTCAGGCATGCGTGAGCTGACCAATCAGAGGAGACACGGGGGTCCTTAAAGAGACAGGAGCTAAAACAGAGCATTTCAGACAGGGCGGGAAACATAGCTTCAGCACCGGAAGAGAAAACTGGTGTGTTTTTTGAGTATTAAATCATGTAAACGTAATCTAGCAGAAACCGAAAAATAAATTATAAAAATGAGCATTATATGTCTCCTTTAATGCTAACATGGCTTGATTTTGATCCAGGGCGACACTTCCATCCTCTTCTCAGTCCTTTAACTTCTATTTTGTACATTGTGGTCCTCGCAAGGCCGTCCTTTCATTGTTTATCGCGGCTGCACTGACACTCCTCACACTGTGTTCTCCTTTATCTGCGTGTTTCAACTCTGTTTCATGGCCATCAGCGGCCAGACACATCAGGACATGAAAAGAGACCTTGAATGCCAGTTGAGAGAATAAATAATGTCAAAGAACAAAAAACCTCGTGAATCACGGTTTCGCCAATGACAAGCGATGGTTTCGCATTTCACTTAGTGGTATGAAAGTTAAAGAGTAAGCTCTAATTAGCCGACATCAGAGTCTATTTTAGCTTTAATTGTCCATTCAGAATCCATTAGAGGAGGAAACAGAATAGCTGGGCAGGAGAGAGAGAGAGAGAAAGGCTCCTCAGTGGGAGTTCATTATTTTACGAGTCTCCTTCTAAAGACACAGTCGGGTCATAAAGTAGCGCAGAAAGAGGGGAGAAGGAGGAGACGTGTGTGAGTGAGTGAGGAAAGCATATTTTATTCCCTCTATTCAAGGGTGACATGGGGAGGTTGGGTCGTGCACTTGTGCCGGCAGTTTAACGAGGGAGCTCATTGAGTTGCGTGTGTGTGTGCACAGGACGTTTGGGTGTTTATACCTAACATACACCGAGCGTGTCTCTTGTTTGTATCCACTGTTCACTGTAAACTGTGTGAGCCTCTTTTATGAACCTTTCAGCCGTCACTTTCCAGTAAGCGAAACCAGCCGTACAAGAAAAACAGGAGTTTCACAGGAAGAAAGCGTTTACAAATGTCCTCCAGGGATAAACAAGCTGTGTCAAAATGTAGAATTCAGATAAAGCTAATAGATTATCTGATGTATGTAGAATGCAACACGCACAGAAAAGTCCAGACCAACCAGCCGAGTCACTGGAATATAATGTTAGCAGCTAACGTTTCCGTATCCATCTGCGATTGTGGACACAAAACCACGTATTTTAAGCCAAACTATTATTTTTAGCCATCCTGAACCAAGACTTTTTCTGTCTGAACCTACCTATTGGTGATTTTGCAGAAACATATTCCGCGGACATTTATTCTGGCGATTGGGTTTGAAACAAAACATTCTTCTGGTTTTATTTGACCTGCACGAGTCTCGGTTTTGCAAGTGAAAAAGCAGATAAAATCACCTTTGTGGTCTCGCTGTGAGCCATTTGGTCTTGACCTTTTACGGCATACCATCTCCGACATATATAAACATATATTTAGATATACATGAAACCCAAGTGCATGCACGGATTCCAAACCCCATGGCAGCGCTGAGGGCTTTTCTTTCAGGCAGTGAAAAGATAAGGCACGTGGGTAATGTAGGCGCAGGTGTACCCTCTATTAAGAAACTCAACTGACGTTACGCCTGGAAATATGTGTTTTGCTTGTGCAGAGAATTCTAACCTCTGGTAAACCCAGAAAATAGATCTCAGTGAGGAGGGCCGATAATATATGAGAGCTGCATGGTAGGGTTACCTCATGAGATTGGAAGAAAGCCAGAAACATCAGCCCTCCCCCTTATATGTATATGAAACCTAAGTGCATGTACAGATGTGAATGTACTGTACATACATTGCACACACACACACACATAGAGGAACATGTGAACTGAAGGCCGCGCATCTGTTGCCTCGTGTTCTCTCTTAACCCTCCTTTACACACTGTGTCCAGTACATGAACGCCTCCACACGTTTGTTATGGATGCGTGCAAGTTCTCACACAGTCCGGACTGCGATATGCACACATACGTGCACACATATAGGGATGTGTGAAGGCTGAGATGCACACACATAACAGTCGCACACACACACACTCCAGGAACTCTTTGTGCTCAGTTGGGTCTCTCCAGTTTTTTTTTGTTTTTTTCTGTCCCAGTTTCATGCATGTTCATTACATAAGTGCTTTTTTACACATGTGCGCTGATGGTCATATGTCTGTGTTATGAGAGGAATGCAGCAGAGCAGAGGCATGAATGAGTCCTATGTTCGGTTCATGGCGGCAGCTGGTCACGCCGCAGTGTTCAGTCGGTTCAAAAGAAAGACTGTGCATGCTTGCAGTCAGCGGCGGTCTGGTGTGAGCCGACTTTCTCAACTCTCTAGGGTTGTCCCAAGTCAGGAGGGAGAAGACGTTACGTAACTGTGTGATTTCGGCTGAGCAGGACGATGCCAGCGTCTGTCTGACCCGGCAGCAGAGAGAAGGGGGTTGCAAATATGGGGGTTGAGGCAACGCAATGTTCAGTCCATTTAACTTTTCCTAAATTATTTGAATTGTTTGCCAACTTATTCTTACCTGAGAATGAATTGCAAATAAACACATGTATTATTTTACATCAGGTACTGGGTATTGAGTGATGCTCTGGAGGCTGATTGTGATGTTACCTCGGATTGATCAATGGATTTATGAGGTCCTAAAGTCATGTGTTTTGTTTCTTGTGCAACCAGACATTAGATAACAAACTGAACCTTGAGAAGAACATCGGAGATTAGTTTCAGGTCAGACATGAAACACTTTGGGACAGAGTTTGCTCATATTGTGTAGCATTCCCCTGATGTCTGACTTTCCAGTTGTTCCTCTCCTTGGGGAGGTCTTGACCTGCGGTGGCCTAGCTTGGTTCAGATTTGGCCTTCGCTCTCTTTTCATCAGTCCGGCTGCTGTCTGAGCCTGATGTCTTTGGCAGCCAGAAAACAGAGTTTGCATCAGTCCCATCATGCCACTGCCCAGCAGTCCGACAGGAAGTCTTGGTAAAGAGTAAGGATTAGCATTCTAGCTGCAGACTTCTTTTGGTCAGAAGAAGGAGCTGCATAAAGTCAAATACATTTTCTCAAGTGATGTCACTTGAGTCAGAGTCAGTTGGAGCTAAAGAAAAAAAAACATTAACAGACCCCGGAGTTGCATTGTGGGTAACGCAGGCCTCAGGTTTTAACAAGGTGCTACTGCATCGACTTTGACCTTTCAGTTACCACCATGTTTCTGACAATGTAATAGGAGTGAAATGTTAAATTGGTGCCATATTCTTTTAAAATCAGTGCCTAAAAGTAGGTATTTCATATTTTCCACCAGGACTACATGATATACAACAGAATGATATTTGTAGTGAAAGTGTAAATACTGGATATAAAGTGCAAATTGATAAGAGGCGGATCACAAATATTCGCTACGTCAAAAAGTCAAGAATATCACACAGCTAGACTCACTACACTCTTGGGATTCCACTGTCTTCTTCTCTTTCTGCATCTATCTATGGTCCTCAACAATGACGCCCTGCAGATCTCGTTCTCCTCCCTGAAGGTCAAGCTGTTTCTCTGAACTTCAGTTCCCTGGAAGCATAGTAGGGATGCTGTGTCAGCTTTGTTTTCTGACAGCTGCTCAAGGAAGCTCCACTGCCACTGATTGGCGATGAGGACCTTACCGATAACCCGGTGGTGTGAGATCATGTGAATTGCCAGTTTCTCACATGTGAGGCACAGGTGAAGCTCTGGCACCTGCTGTAGTCACCATATTGCCTGCTATAATTCCACACGCCGTAAGGAAGAGAGAAAGTTCGTTTGTGACATAAGAAATGCAGAGTGAAGCTAAATGCGTCACAGTTTGTGAAAAAGACTCAAATAGCCAAATCCATCTGATGATTAAAAATGTCATAAACCCAAGTGACTACCCAACGTAAACCCAGAGAGGAAGAAAGGAACGACAAGCGCAGAAGACGCGGAGGACACTTCGGTTGGACGGACATCAGAGATAAATAAGCACAGTTACTTTCCAAAGGCAGGAATTTGGGTTATGATGTTACACAGCATGGAGGAGGCCCTGGGGATCAGTGGTGTGTGTGTGTGTGTGTGTGTGTGTGTGTGTGTGTGTGTGTGTGTGTGTGTGTGTTCATTCCCTCTATGCTGATCTCACTGTGTGTTTGTGTGTGTGTGTGTGTGTGCTTGCATAAACATCTTTCTTCCTTTGAGTGTGGCTCCAGGTGAGCTCGGAGCCTGTGTGCCCCTCTGCCCGGAGGCCGTGGACGTGTTGTTTTAGGCTGTTCGTGCCACATCTGGTGGACTGTTTGTTCTTGGTGGTGGTGGTGGTGGTGAAGAAGTCTGTTGGACCGAGAGGAGAAAAGATATGAACCTACCACGGGGTCACCGCTACATGTCCTGATTTCAGTCGTGTCCTTGAGGGCCCCATCCTCCACGTCAGTTTCACTCACTGCTGCAGTCCTGCTGTTAGTCGTTCTCCAACTGAATGCAGCAGTTCTTGTCACACACAGTTGTTGGCAATGTAAATGTTGTACATCTGCTGATTCTACAGTTGAACTAACTGTTGATTAGTCTGCTTAATAACATCTAAAATATTCTGTAAATGAATAAGACCAGTTTAATCTCCTTTATTTATGGTTATATACCATCCTCTAGTGGACAAAAGGAAAACGACAGAGGAAGGTTGGGGAAGTTTTTGGATAAAAGTCTTTAAGTCTCATCATTACTCTCGTTGTTTAAAAGCATCCTTCTTCTCCATTTATCTCACTGACACGAAACTCCTTGTGAAGTTGGTGTTTTCAGGAATCCTTGTGGAAGCTGCCAGTGATGTCAAGACCCCCATACTGTATGTGATATGAAGGGATCACCTGCATTTCCCCAAAAAATCTCATCAATATCTTTGTTTTGGTGCAACTGAGAGAAAATAAAATACATTTAAATATGCAAGACACACCCAGGAACCTGACATCAACAAGGAAATCACGACAATCAGAGAAAAGTTGCAGCATTTTGCATCTCATTTGACTTTAATTTGTAATCAAATGTCGTCTCTTCAGACTCAGTATGAACTAAGTTTTTCCTCAAAGCTCACTGATTTGTGATCATGTCCAAAATAAACCTTGAAGTTTGACCGCAGCAATTCAGTTTTCAGTCAAGTTTCTGTGTGATTTTGGATGCTTTTTCTAGGATACACCTTCACACAACTTCAATAAAACTCAAACTACAATCCAAGCCTGTTTTTGAGCGCTTCCTCAGTGATCAACACACACTATAAGTCATCATTAGTGCTTCATGATTAATGAGCTGCAGTGTGTGGGAGGACAAAAGCATCTGTTGATGGAGGGGAACTCCATTTGTTGAAAAAAGGAACTCGGGGGAAACTAATAGGTAAGAACCAAGAAAGTGTGAGTGAAGAAGGAGCTATATCTGGAAATCATATCGAAGACAAAGCTGACAGCTAGTCATGACTTATGAGTGCAGAGGTCAAGATCCCACAGTCAACAGATTTCCTGTTGCACATCAGTGAATATGTTGGACAATGTGTCATTCTGCTGACAGAATGATGAATGCAACGCTGACTCTTACTGAGGTCACTGTCAGGAGATGATATTGTTGGACTGGGACCAGTTCTCCCGGACCTCCCACTGGGTTTACTATTGCAGGCGGACAGCTTCTCACCCTGTTTCATCAGTCTTCACTGGAGGTGTAAGAGGCATTTTGAAATACATTTCGCCCTCGTCACTCAATGTCAAGTTATCTAACACCTCTGCTATTTGGAAATGTTTCATGGGACCAGAACAGCAGATACCCTCAGTACTGTACGTGTTATAAAACAAGGTATCAGAAGCATTGTGACTTGATGACGACCGGCTGAATGTGTCCAGTATATAATTTACTTTGACTTTTGATACTTAAGTGCATTAATTACCCAGAGAAAATTACTTGGGGTAACTGAGTATATATTCAACATCAGTTACTTTTTCTATTCTTTCTTTTCGTATGAGTGACTTTAACTTTCACCAGTCATTAACATATCTTTATTTTTTACTCAAAGATTACTTTTGGGTACTTTTCACAACACTACAAGCTCCCCAGCAGATTAACGAAGTAAAATAGTTAAACCACCTTTATCTGCTTCAACATTTCAGTGATGAACACAGTCCCATATCAATAACTGTCTAATAATATATTATTCTGAAATGCTATTCTGCATTAATTCTTTTACATTAAAAACAGAATATATCAATATATTTAAAGATTTAAAGGCATGCCGTCTTCACAGTGGTATTGCTATTTAACTTAAGGTAAAGTCGAGTACTGCTCCCTCCTCTGGTAATCGTGCTGCACACTCTGTCTGCTTCCTAAACATTCTTACTTTAAAGTTGTTTACAGGGGATCCTCCTAAATCAGAAATGTTCTATGATTCAGCATCATTTTTATATCTAACTATTGTTTTCAGAGCATTTCCAAATCTCACAGGAGCTGTTTTCTACAGTCTGGACTTAAACAGGCCAGAATCAAGTGGACATGTGTACCACCTACAATGTTCATGTACTGATGATTCATGTCACCACCAAAAAGTGGATCAAAACGCATGCATTAGCAAAAAATACCGAGTGTGCAACTTATACTGAGTTTGATAAGAAAGTTAAGTGTACTGATGTACTCAAGTGCAGCAAGGCTAACAGGAAAAATGTGAATGATAAAAGGGCAACGTGTGCGCTCGCCCCATGCCACAGAAGTGTAATAAAGACGTTTCAGTCCTACCTGAATCTTAATCAGGTTAAGTTAACAACAGAGCTGATGAAATGATTGAAGTTTAAATAGTTAGGTTTCTGAGCTGTCATGATGACGCACTGATTGTTTCTGTGCTCAGCGTAAATCTAAAAAGATTCCCTGTGAGCATTTGAGTAACACCGCTGCATTCAAAATTTACAAATATTTTATTGTGGGAGGCGACAATACCCTGTAAATTTTACAACTGAGCCACACGAGACAGCAGTAGCTGCAACTGCACTGAGCATGGAGACTGAACAAGCAATCAAAGTAGAATTAATCACTTTTATGCAAAAACATAAACACACATTTGAGCTACAGAATCAATCAGCATACAGGAAACTTTAATCAATAGATTGTGAACACATACACGCTTGAGGGGCTTTTATTACCATGATTAAACAATCACACAAAATCAAATACTATTTACAAAAAAAAGCACTAATTAGAAGAAGAAAAAAAAATGTTTTGCCAAGAATAGAAGATCAGGATGTGACGTGGTTTAAAAGCCTTTTCTTCAGCAGCACAACTTCAACCGTCTCCGCTTATAAAAAAAGAATAACGTGGAAAAGGCTCATTTAAAGAGAATGAAAAATGCTTCAGACAAACTGAGGTACAGAGAGAACACTGTGAGGTCCACCACGGGCAGACAATTTCTTGCAACCAAATAGTATTGTTATGCAAAGAAGGAAGGTGTGGCTGAATGATAAACACAAGGGAGACCACTACATCACACACACACACACACACACGGGGAGAAAAA
>CAEMYA010000103.1:7283055-7296099 GCA_903131615.1 Diplodus sargus
AAAAAAAAAAAAAAAAAAGGAAGCGGCCAGAAAAATAAAAAGATATCCATCATATATGAACTGGAACTGTGTCAAAAAAGAATTCTGAATTTAAAAACATGTACAAAACCAAGTAGGTCACCATTCGACGAGGTGACCTACTTATACGGTCCCACTGTCGTCTTCAGTCAGACGTGCATCAGTAGCGTCGACCAAAAGCTCCACCCTGCAGTCCGCTGCCCTGCATCAGCTGGTTCTGTCTGTTGAGAGCTCCAGAGAGGGACTGAGACGTTCCTGTGTTCATGTAGCCACCACGGCTTCTAATTAACGGCACACAGAGACACAACGATCAGAAAAGAACAAATAATGCTGCAGTTGAAGCTGGTTCTGGCTTTAAAGAAAAAAAAAAGAAAAAAAAGGAGGCTTAAATCCAGCTGATACTCACCCTGCTATTCCTCCACGAGTCATGTGGCTCTGGCCTGGGATGGCACCGTCTCTAGCTGGAACAAAAAATGCAAAAAGTCAAGACACATATTCCGAGACTACAGCACTTAGAGCACTGAAGTATATTGTCATAAAGTGGGATCCCATCTACAGTTTCAAGATGCGTACCTTGCCATGGTCTGTCTCCATCCATCTTCCGACTGGAGTCCCAGTCTCGACCTCCTTCCCTACAAGACACACAAAAATCATTGGTACAAGTTTCCCTCCTTCAGAAAAACTGCCAGCAATTGACTGTTCAGGATTTCAAACAACTTGGGCTGAAGCCAGTGCGAACTCAGCCTGGCACTAACCTGGGGTTAATGCGTTTGTCATAGCCTCCACTCCAAGAGTCTCTGCCATCTCGGCCATGTCTTTCTGACCTGTCTGAGAAGTGCTGCAAGGAGAGACACAGGACAGTTTGACTCTCGTACCATGTTCTGGATGCACCTGATGCAAATATTACTATTAAGAATTCAAATTGCCTCCCAACAGTAAAACACACTGGTGTTTTACTTGCAATATCAAAAATACATAGAGACTGTAGTGACATTTAAGATTTAGTATAGTTGTGATTGGATAACAGGAGTCATAGAAGCAGAGATTCAAACACAAGTTTCTATTTTGTCTAAACTGTGCCTCTTACCTGACCATCTCTGTCTGCACCGATGCTGCGAGTGTTGTCACGCCTGTCCGCCATCATGTCTTCTTGGTAACGACCTCGGTCCCTGTGGTCGAAGTCCTGATAACGATCCTGTCTAGTAAAATCTGAACGGCTGTAACGGTCATCCATGGCTATGCGCTTATCAGGCCAGTCATCTTTCCTAAAACAGCAGCAGGCAACAACAATGAGAATGAGGTTCATTCTCTGCACATGCAGCACCTACACAAGTACTTAAACTCATCTTCTAATACTGAACGAAGACAGCAGAAGTGAACCACTGCTAACCTCTAAATCCACTTAACAATCATTCTTTTCAAAAATCTCTACATTATGTTCATTGTTATTTACCTGCCATCCATGTCATACGGCCTCTTAACGGAGCGTCGCTCCTGTTCATAACGTAACTGCTCCTGCTGCCGCCGCAGCTCATCGCGCTCCCTGAGGATCCTCTCCTGCTCACGCCGCCTCTCGTACTCAATGCGCATCCTTTCCCGCTCCAGGAACTGACGCTCCATGCGGTCTGCATCGAGGCGCTGCTTCTCAGTCTGGGAATCAAACCATGCAGTCACATTCAGTTTCATTGTTGGAACATTATGAAATTTGTTAGAAAACTTGGAAGCAAATTATTTCGATATTTCGATTAATTTATTGCTTGAATCGGAAACAGTAAATTAATATCACAGGCTAAGATTTACACCAGAGAAAACAATTCAGCAAAAGTGGGCAGAGACACTGTTAACAAAGCATTGAGAGAGAAATCCCTTGTTAGAAATAAGAAATCTGACCTCCAGCCAGTGTCTCTTCCGCATCAAGTGTTTCCTCTCCTCCTTCTCCCGGAACAGACGGATTCGCTCGCGTTCACGGTCCGGACGGTTGTCACGATCACGGTCCCGGTCGCTGAAATAAGATGGCCAAAATCAATCCCCCAACTTCAAATTTCATCTGTTTTGCTTCATGTTAGGTTCAGACTGTTCTTTCTTGCACGATCCTTACGTGAATCTGCGTCTCTCCACCTCTCTGATCTCCCTCTCTCGTTGTCTCTGCCTCTCCCTCTCTCTTTGCTCCTTGATCTGGTCAAAGGACAGAATGTCTTTCTTCTCTTTACTGGGTGACTTGCGGTCTCGACTCTTTGTGCTCTGAGGGCCAGAAATAAAATATAAAATGAATTCAAAGTTAGGGAAGAGTATCTAGAGGTCAATATCACATCTGGCCTGCAGATGTAAATGACAAGTGCTCTTTATTGGGGTAATAGGGGGATTTATAGGCTGAATGTTAACGTACTCGTTCCTTGCTTTTGGTTTTGACACTGATGACAGGCTCTCCTTTGGACTTGTCCATGACAACGGTCCTCTCATTTCGCCCTGTCAAAACAAATACAATTTGATATTCAGATTATAAGAAATGTGGTAAATTACCAGCGCACAAGCTGAAACTTATCCCTCATTTCTCACCTTTGCCATCTTTTCCTTCTCCCTCAGACTTCTCGTCCTTTCCATCAGATCTATTGAAAATATTAAGACTATCAGCAATTTTTTTAAGCAACAATTCAATGACTGGCTGACTTTTCTGTCACTGATAGCTTTACTCACTCTTGGCCTCTAACTGCTCTGGTTAAAGGTTACCACTGGGGCAAGCCATGCTAAAAATGGATGCACCAATGATATTTAAAAGCATCCTAGCCTAAAATACCGAGCTGGTGGGGCCATTTTTAGTAAGAGAGTTTACAGCAGCTTGTAGGCAGTCTTACTTGGAGTCAGAGGAGTGTCGCCTGTCACCAGACTTCTTGGCGTCATTCTTGTCAGCTGGCTTCTTCCCAGCAGGCTCATTTTTAGCCTACAACATATAAATAGGGACAAGTTTATTCACAATCACCTATACAAATAAGTTGACTTAAACTCATCTGGCTTGCCGTATCCTTCTTGACACTTTTTGTGCATGCATTTCCAATTAGGACTTAATGTCAAGTGTAATCACAAACCATCAGGTTAGCAAAAACGTATTTTTAGCTTGGAGTTAAATAACATAAAATGGTTCTTACAGATATAACAAATGCTAAGATTAAATCAGATCCTTGTCGTCTCATCTGGATGGTAATTTGATAATTGAAAACCTGGGAACACACTACAATGAAGGACTAATCTTTATCCAACACTGACCCGCTCCACGGAGATCATCCTGCCATGCAGCTCTGTCCTGTGAAGGTGGCTGATACAATTGGTGGCCTCATCTGTGGAAGACATGGTGACAAAGCCATAGCAACGAGCACCAGGGCTCTTGGCGTTGGTCACCACCTTAGCCCCGACAACCTGCAGGAAAAGGGAAAAAAATCATTATTTTTCACATCAAATATAAAAGATTCTCCTAGGCATTGTGAGTGATGGTGTGTATAATAGACTCACCTTGCCATACTTGCTGAAGAGAGTCTTCAGATCGGTCGCTCTGGTAGTGGAGGAGAGACCGCTGACCCACAGATTCCTGCTACTTGCTGCAGCGGCGCTTCCAGCAGCTACACACAAAATACACATTAATATCACTGTGCATGCATCCATTTAATTTGAAGGATTCAAGCATGGAAAAAACTTCACGCACCCTTTTCATCTTTTGACTCAGTCTTGCCATCGTTTTCCTCAGAGCTAGGGACAAAGACAAAAAAAGCCATAAACATACAGCGGTGAGGATACCCGGGATCTCTCCTCACAAAGATGTATATATTTATGTGTTCAATGCTATAATACATAACTGACAGTGATCAGCCCATCATGTACCAAGGTGCAGTGATTTAACAGTGAATAAATGGAGCTATACCCTATGCAATCCCAATACAATACTGATTAATGGGAAATTGGTATTGGTAAGTGGGGTACGTGGGTGCAAGGAACGACAAATGAAAACAGACAAATGCACAGAACGTTTTTACCTCCAAAAGAGCATCCAAATTTTGCTAGCACAAAGGAGCCAATGCAACAGAGATAGCCATTTTGGTTTCTAGTAGACAGAAAGCAACAAACCTTTTTTTCTGATCATCGCCCTCTACAGAAGAGGACTCTTTCACTGTCGAGGCTGAATCCACGGCAGCGTTCTCTTCTGTCTTCTCATCCTCCTCACCCTTCTTAGAACCCAATTCTGAATCAACAGTTTCACCCACAGCGCCCTGTTTGCTTACACTAACAGCCTGAGAGCTTTCATTTTCAGCGTCCATTGTCTCTTCTGGGACATTCTGTGTGTCCCCAACCTCTTTGGGGTCAGTCTCCCCAACCTCTTTGGGGTCAGTCTCCACAACATCCCGGTCACTCTCCACATCTCCAGAAGCGGCCTCGTCCGACTTGGCACCAGTATCGGGCACATTTTCTTCCCCTCCGGCGGTGACAGCTTGCTCTTCTTCAGGGCTCGTCTCGTGGCTCTGGTGGTGATCTTCGTTAAGCGGCTCAGATAAACAAGACCCGGCTACTTTGTCATTTTCTACGGATTTAACAGGAATAGAATGGCACAGAGTTTAATCACTTCTGAAACACAGCAATGGTTAACGAGGAACTGGCAAGGCCTGGATTAGGAACGTCATGACCACTGGCCTGTGCTCTTAGAACTATGTATTAAAACGATGAAGTAGACCCTAACGAGAGACTGGAAAAGAACCCAAAGGCTGGAGGACAACCAAACAACTAGTGCGACTAACACTTTGGCTCATTTCACAAGCTGAACCACTTCACTCTGTTCACCTGATCCAAAGCAGACAAAGAGTTCAGTGCTGAAGAGAGCCACAAGATCAGCAGTGCAGCAGTGGATTCTCGCTGCGGTCCCATCTTCTTTCAGCCTTTAAACTTTCCAAGTGTCCATATGTGATGACCAGAACTTCAGCTCAAGTCCAGCAATTTCATATCCAGCTGATTTCTGAGTCTTAAAAAAGCCGTAACATTTGATGAGTCTTGATGGATCTTCTTTGTCTTGATCTTCATGTGGCAACCTGGAAACACGGCAATCACCTGCAACACCTCCCTCACCTTTGTAATTCAATTGCTGACAGTGTGCATCAAATTGTTAACCACTGCTGTTTTACTACTACAAGAACACAACTGGCAACTTCAATAATAATTACCAATGATATTATAAATTGTGGTTAACCAAATTTGTCCAAAAAGCCAGCAATTCCCTTTGGGCTTCCAGTCTCTCTTCTTTGTTGAAACTAACCTAAAGTGTTTGCATTCCAAGCTCAACACTGTAAAAAGATGCTTCCATCTTTTTATAAACCATTTTTCACCAGTACCTGTTTCTTCTTTCACGTCGCCCGCATCTGGATCCTGAGTCAAAAAGAAAAGAGTGAAGTCTCAATGAACGTGACCCGTTGTAACATTTTGTTTTATTGCAACTCCAATATTTGATCGGAAACATACCATATTGGTAGATGAGCATGTCATGTTTTCATCCTTATCTAACATCTCAGAATCCTCCATCTGCTAAAACAGTTGCAAACACAGAAACATTAATACATTCCATTGAGAAAAATTAAGGATAGACATCAGTTGACAGTTCATAGTCTAGTTTCTCACCTCTGGACCTCTTGCTTCATCTTCATCTGACTCCAGGACTCTGTCATCATGCTCTTCATTCAATGCTGCTTCATCGTCAGAGTGATAATGCTCCATGTCACCCTCCTCATCATCTTCGGCTGGTATTCCATTATCATTCTCCGTCTCATCCAGAACGTTCATATCGAGGATGTCCATTTCCTGCATGCTCTCGTGCTCATCCTGAAGCTCCTCCTGAAAAAGACGGGACATTGGTCAACGTCAGTATCCAGCGTCGAACAACTGTGCAGTCGCATCATGTTAGAGCTGTGTGAAAACTGTTCCGCAAACTCACATGTCCATCACGAGAATCCTCCTCAATAGTAGTGTCCTCTGGTTCGTCATTCTCTTGCCTTGTGTCTACGGATACAAAACATTTTTTTAGACAAGGTCCTCATTTGGGTGTCTTAAAAGTATCAAGCGGTATTTTAAAATCCAACCCATCAGAGACACGTGGCAGGTCCTACATGCAAGCACTTTGAAAAAAGTTCTGCAACTGTGTCACAAAAGTGCTGATTCAACCCTACAGTCTGCACATAGGATGCATCTAACATGGGATTAGATGCAATATCAACTTAAACTTTCCAAATCGCTGTTGCCATTAAATTGTATTACCACCGTGGGAAGCTGGGAAGGTGTGCCACATATAAACAAAGTAAAGTCAGTGTTTGATATTTCTCTGCTGATAAAAACGGTCTTACCTAAACCTACACAGTGCACCTAGTTAATGAGTGTCTGAGATGTATCAACCCAAGACAGCCTGTTTGTCTGACCCCCCAGCCACTCAGTGCCAGGAGGTCTCGCCAGTAAACACCTTGTCAGACTGTGCAATGATTTACAGCGAAGGTTATGTGATGTCCATCTCACACATACTTTACCTTTGGCAGTCCGTTTAGATGTAGCTTTCTTTGGGGCTGACTCCGGGGTGAGAATAATCTCATCAGGATTTCCGCCTTCTTCCTCGATTGCCTAATGGAGATTTAATCAAAACCACGAACGACAATCAATACACACACACACACACACCGTACAATTCGGGAGTTTCATGTAAAACGCCATTAAGATATAATAACTTAACGCTAGCGTTAGCTAACGTTAGATGTTTGGCGCAAACGTTGGCTAACAGTTAGCACTAGCAGGGCCTCGTGAGCTAGCATTAGCATCAAGTTTATCTTGTTTGACAGGGGGCCTCTGTGAAGCCACAAATCACAGGAGTCTATAGTACTTGTATTAGTAAAATGCAGCGTCTATACTATGCAACATGCAAATAGTCTCGGACCTTTTTCAGACGCTCCGACAGCACGCTCTTGACGCCCGTGGTGTCCAGGTTTCGTTTCTTCAGCTCGGCCTTCAGATCGATAACTCTCAGCTCCGACAGTTTGCGGACCTCTGCGCCCTCCTGGAACTCCACGTCTGCTGATGGGTCAGCCATCGTATAATCCGCGATAAAGTATATTCAGCCTGAATGTAGTCCTTTTATGCTTTTTATTTATCAGTGCTGCACCACGGATGGATGCAGCTCGCAAGCTAACCTAATGCAAAATGGAGGCCGCGGCAAACCGCTTTAGGTGAATGCGCATGCGCAGTACAGTTACAGTGCAGAGACGAGCAGAGAGAGCTGCAATCATTTGTAAACACTGATCAGTCACAGCAGCTCCTCTCATCAACAGCAGTTTAATGGGGGGGAGAGAACAGATTTCTTGTGTTCCATTACAACTGCACTAAAGTTTTGGCTGTCTTCTCACTCAGGGAAAAAGCCAAATGAGGGGACTGGGACACTAGGGGACAGGAAATTCATTTTTACACAGTAGCCTAATTTTCCTCCAAAGACATCCCAACACAGTATACATACAGTATGTTCGCAGTGCACTTTATGGATTTTAATGTTTGATAGTTGTAATCCTACCTGTGTCACCATGACAAAATGTGCTCCAAGAGACTCCTTGTGTAGCGTGAACTACCACAGAAGTGGTTTTGAGTACTCTGACGGGTGTCTTTATGTCGTTGTACAGATTTTGTCAATGTGATCAAACACTATCGATATGTTGAAAATACACATTCAGTGTTACAATATGAATAAACAAGAAACATGCAAATGCAGCGATGGCAACAAACTGTACAAACATGCATGACGTGTAATAACAGTTCCAGACAACAGTTAAGTTACCTTAGAAGGTTGGTTTATTTCTTCCTTCCTCTACTCAGAACACACATCAAAGTTGATCCGCAGTGTAATTACTGTTTCAATGCATTATTTTGTGTCAGAATCTTATAAAATTGTAATAAAACTTTACAAACATTGAATGCATAGTTAATATGAAGATAACAGTTAAATTGGCCACATATCTCAGTTGGACTTTCTGAAATGACAATTTTACATGCTTATCCCCATCTTTTCATTATGTGTACTTCTGATTTATCAGTGTGGAATGATCAAATCTCAGGTTTCAGGACACTTAGTAAGAATGAAAATTGCACATGTCACTAAATTTGTAGTTTGTGTCATTGACTTGGCTGTGGGGCAAGCTTTTGCTGGCAACAAGGGATTTAGGGGCATCAAATAATTCAGGACTGTCAGACTCCTCTGGTATATTGGCACTTCTGGATGTAGTTGGAGAATCAGCGCTGGAAGATTCTCTGGAAGGTTGTGCATAATATGACCAAGCACTGGAAGTTGAACCAACAGAGGCAAAGGAAGAGCCCTCGGTAACGGTGAAGGAGTCAAGGCTGAAGGATGAGGAGCCAGAGCAGGCACGCGGCACTCGCGGTTCATGCAGATTGAGTTTGGAGACCAGCGGTTTGCCAACTGTCACTGTTTGCCTTTCCTGCACTTCTTCATCCATGTTGGAATAGGTGTAATGAAGGCAGGTGGTGAATGTGAGCTCCGTCTGAAAAGACAGTGAACAGCAAAATGCTTTTTTAGTGTTAGAGAAAAAAGAAATATAAAGGTTTCACAACTGTGAGTGCAGATTTCTCTCAGCACTGGATTTACTGACATCTTTTCGAGGTAAATGCTAAGAAAACATTTAAATTGGCCTATTCTTGACTGTGCCAAATACTACTTGTTTGTCTCCAGAGGCCACATGGACATTTATCAGGTTTTTTAGTGGGATAGAAATAAGAGAAATAATTATGAAAACAATGAGTGTGAATCTGACCTTAAGTCTCTGCAGGCTCCGGATGCGTGTGTAGAGGCTAGGAACCTCGGGTGAAGGAAGGGCTTCCTTGATCAATAATAAACTGCCCGCTTCAAGAAGAGTCTCCTGGTTAGTCTTCTTCAAATCAATGTCCACATCCTGGCAAAATAGCATAGAAATACAGTGTATAAGTATCCGTGATTTCAAAGACATTCCTGCGTATAGGGACACTGACAGATTCCAGATCATAACCATGACGAGTCATTACGGCCAGGAGCAAAAATCTCTGTGTGTCTTTAAAAATTTCAAATCATCATATGTAATATCAGCTAACAAACCTCAGGGAAGTCAGTAAGCTGAGCACAACAGGAGACAATGTCTTTGGGCTTCTCAAGTATGCGAGTATATATGACCATGACGTTGGAGAACTCGGCCGCAAACCCCAGCTGAACCTTCACACCGCAGTCAAACTGCAGGCAAAGACTCTGCGGTAGAACTGTGGGGAGAGACAATTGCGT
Source organism: Diplodus sargus (assembly GCA_903131615.1). Classification (NCBI taxonomy): domain Eukaryota; kingdom Metazoa; phylum Chordata; class Actinopteri; order Spariformes; family Sparidae; genus Diplodus; species Diplodus sargus. The sequence continues at coordinate 7,292,396 of CAEMYA010000103.1, forward strand.
TAAGTATTACGTTTGCGCTGAGACAAAAAAATGCTTTGATTTTAATGCCAACATTAAATTCAGTCATTTACAATCTTTCAACATTTAGAGGGACAGTTCAAAGAACACGAAACAGCTCACAACAAGGTCTGTGGATTATCTTGAGTAACCTGGTCATGATCTCTCTCAAGAGACATAGCTGCTCTGTTCAACATGTTTTTGTTTTTTGGTGCTTCAAGCATCACAAGCCGAGTGCCAGTTGAGTTATATCCAAGAGAAGGCAGACATCAGACAAAACTCACACCCAAACAATCTAGATGGATGAATCTTATTGCAGGTAAGAGGGAAAATATTTAGGGGTGAACTGTCCCTTTCAGCTCATGCTTGTGAAAACAGTACCGTGAGCAACAGCCCACTGCAGGTTTCTGGCCGAATAGGACTCAGAGCAGCAGTCAGAAGTCTGTATGGCGTCAGTGAGGGAGCGTCTTTCAGACAGATTGCTGCGCAGCTCCAGAGCCTGCCTCCCTCGTGTGATCGCACAGCGACCCATGTCTGGTTAGAATAACACACAGTATGCCTTTTATTAGCGTTGTTACAGAATTGCACATCTATGTATAGTGCACTTTTTCTCCATTCTATATCGTCCCAAACATCAACAGTAAAATCAGTTAGCAGGGGAACATTCAATAATCTGAATTGTATCAAGGAAGCACAGACGCATCATATAGGTAGGGGGGGAAATTCACACACAGGAGCTGCTTTGGTTGCATAGGATCATCTCAAACATTAAAAAGTCAGACAACATAGATAGCTTATTGTATCAGCAAATCTATTGTAGGCATAAATTAGACATCTCAGATGTCACATGTGCACGTGTCACATGTCTACGTACCTTCAGCCACTCTGTCAAGCATGACTGTGACCTTCTCATCTTCACACACACGCCGTTTGAGGAAGCTTATGAAAATGCCATTTGACACTTCCTCCCTTTTCACTTCGTATGCTTCTGCATCAACGCATCTAAACAAGACAAGCCACATGTGAGCGACACCTTATCGCCTAAAGCAGGGAGAATTAATTTAGACATGTACATTCAGTCTGTCGTCTACAGCACTGGCTTCATTCAAAACTAAAAAGCAGAGCAGGTGACACCAACTTAATTTGAGACTTACGTGGCGTATCCAAACACTATATTTGCTGTAACTTTGATCAGTCCTGGTTGTACAATGATATCATCATGTGGGTTTCTGAAAAAAGAATATGTACAGCATAGGATCAAAATTTAACATTACATAAAACTGTCCGAATCAATCCATCAAAGTAAAATGAACATTCACACCTTTTGCGACACATGTCCAGGAGAAATACATTAAGTCCGGTCTTTTTCTCCTGCATCCTGGTCAGTATATTCTGTACACACAAACAGTGCTCTGATGTATAGGAGAACGGTGCATCGATGGGAACCATGAAGCTGTTGCCATAATTCTCATAACCGTGACCAGCAAAGTACAGCAAGCCTGTGGAAGGAAGGACAAAGGACTGTTATCACATCGAATATATCATCAAAAACCTTGTAGAACACTGTCAAGTGCCTAAAAGTAGCCACGTCTGCTTAATTTAGATTCCTATTCTTTGTAGCTATTCCCCTCGCTGTCTGTTTCAAATCAACATGTAGTTGGTTTTGCAGATATCTTATTTGATATCAAAGCTTTTTGTAGAGAATCTCAGTGTGTAGGATTAATGGGCATCTAGCAGTGTAGCAAAAGGCTCTCTCTAGTGCCAGTGTCTGTCCAATGTGTGTTACTGTACAAACATATTGGTGTGACATGGCAGACTCCATGGTAGAGGACTATAGCTATCTTTATAACTCTGTAGACATAAAAGTCTTATCCGAGGTAATGAAAACACAATGATTCTTAGCCTCAGGTGATTATACACTAATGTATAACATAATTATGAATACTGTATTCCATTTCTTTCCGTGATTCTTCCTAAATCCTACACACTGGACCCTAAATTCCACGATAATGTAGGAGCAGATCAGTGTGTAGTTTGTATCACGATCTTCAAAACTACAGATACCGATATGAAACAACATGAACATATTGAACGTAATGTCCAGATGGACAAGAGACAGACCATAGACTCCTTTGTCAAGCAGCAAGAGGAACTCTGTAACAGCACTGTGCATCTCCTGCCAGTTGAGATCGAGGAGTGAAACCACCTTGAAGTCCATCTGTCTGAGTAGGTTGGTCAACTCGTGGACGTCAGCGATGGGTGCACTCAGCTGAGTGTGGTAGCGGTAGTTCATGTTGCCGATCAGGAGAGCTACTTTGTCTGTTGCTGTGGGGGAAACAGCAGGGCATTAGGAAAGAACAACTGACCTAAAGTTCCAGTGTTTATTGTCTTTTGCTAATAATAACGACAGTATTTGTTTGACCAAAAGACACCATGGAAATTCTTGTCTGATGGGGGCGGATTGGCCATCTGTTGTAGCGGATTTACTCCTGGTCCGTAGGTTGACCTGTGTACTTCCTGTGAGTCTGTCAACACAAGTATTAAAAGATTTAATTATAGTAGAAAATCCCGAGCTCAGACTGTTTGTTTGTTTAATGTCTCATTTTCATTTCTACAGTGCTTGGTAACTACACACACCGTCAACACTGCTTTCTATTAAAGATTTCAATACATGGACAACCGACCAATACTAGCAGTCACATTAGTTGCTTTGAAACACACAAAATAAGCCTTCACGATAATCTTTATTACTAGTGCAGTGCCCGTAGGAAATATGTGTTCCTATAGAAACGTGGGAGGTTAAGAAGCATTTTCACTGATGGCCAAATGAGGCTATTTGAAGGTGGAACGTCAGGGATATTTAGGTTTGTTATGAAATCCGTTATTCCAGGGTATAATTGTTCGTTTTTGACTATTTTTGATTTTGCCATTATATTTCACCTTAAAAACTATTTACTTGGTGTGATTATTTTCAGCACAACCTCACATGTGTGACTGTACAGTTATTTTTTCATTTTGACATATTGTATTAACACAATAGACCTGAAATCACAAAAAAATATAAAATCTGAGTAGAAAAAGATATTTTTTACTGTGAAAACCATAAATATGTTTAACAAACCATTTTTTATTACTTATAATGCAAATATAAATTGTTGTTTGCTGAATATGTGCAAAGTTCTGTTTAACTATTTACATTTAAATGCAGGTAATGCTTAGGTCTGCCTGAGCTCCTTCCAGCTGAATGAAGAGCTGCACTGCCTGCTCCACATTCAGCTTCTTCTGTTTTGACTCATTAAACAAAAAAACAACTCCACTACACACTAAACACACGACACCAAACACTACATAACACACTACTATCAAATCAAATCAAATCAAATCAAATCAAATCACTATACTATACACTCCAAGCACGCTAAATGTCAATATCGCCGTCTGTACACCGGCCGTCGTTGCCTGTCAATCATCCGCCGAAGTCCCTCCCACAACTTCCTGTTGCTCTACAACCAAACTTGCTGCTTGAACACTTTCGTGACAAAAGCCCATTTTTACCGTTTCTTCTGCACCACACACAAAGCAAACGTGACGGAAAGCGTGGCGGACATTATTTATCCCAAGTCCGGTTTTGGACAGGTCGGTGCGTCCGGTCCATCGACTCGGGAGTTGGGCCGTGTATGTTGGTTAGCGGCTAGCAGCTAGCAGCT
>CAEMYA010000103.1:7296791-7308917 GCA_903131615.1 Diplodus sargus
AACCAAACTTGCTGCTTGAACACTTTCGTGACAAAAGCCCATTTTTACCGTTTCTTCTGCACCACACACAAAGCAAACGTGACGGAAAGCGTGGCGGACATTATTTACCCTCTCCTCAGACCCGAACAGACACGGTCCGGTCTCGTTTGGTCTCATTAATCCACAACAGTCAGTTTAGATGCACAGAACAGAACGGGACCGAACCGCCGGCTAACTCCTGGTCCAGCTCGCGCTGCCGCAGGTATACATCTGCTTGTTTCTTACTGTGTGTGGTAGTCCTGAGCTCTGCAGTGACTGGCTCTAATGCGCATGTCACTGTGGGGGCTCCGATAGACTATGCTCCAGAGTGTATAAAGCATTTATGAAATAATTCATTAACGGTATCATTGTAATCCAAACAAATCCGCATGGCACACCCTTGAACCAAGCAGCAGCCATGTTGAAACTCTCAGGTCAGTCTGATCCTGATCCGCAGAGATATTTCACACACACACATACATACACACACACACACAGACAGACAGAGATTCCTTGCTTTTAGATTTCACTGATGCACATAAAAAAGAGGAATAATGTTTTTTTTATGTTTAATGTTAATGTGTGACGCAATTATCCGTCAAAGGACAGAGGAAATTCTACCGTAGTTCCTCTCTTCCTTTGTGAATATTTAAACAAAATGTAAAAAAATACCTAGACCACGATCAACTTCTACCCACGAGGCTTCAGTGATGGAACTGGGACCTGCATGAAAGTGTAAAACAGGAAGTTACTCACTGCACAGAACTGCAGTTTAAAGAATCAAGTGTTCCTATGTCTCACCGATGGTGACTGTTGCTGTGTCGGTCCACGCCCCGTGATACAAATTGAACACCTTGCATCTGAACTGTCCTCTGTGGGCTGTGGTCACACATGGGATCTACAGAAACATAAGAATACACAACATCAACACGAACAAAAATGTAATTGCAATGGTTGGAGCGTTTTAATAAAAGCTTTATTAAACTCTTCTTCGGATGAAACCAAAGTGTGCTTTTGGACCTGATATACTGCATCATTCTGATTTAGATCATCTTTACACTGACTCAATTTCTTCTCAGTATACTCAGGAAATTTCACATGGCTTCTCTCTATGTAGTTAAAGATAGAATAAAACAAATAATTAAAAGCCGATAAAAGAAAACACTGACCTTGAGTGAACGAGTCTTGTGTTGTTTCATGGGCACCATGTTGTGGTACCACTCGTACTGCGCAGGAGGGTTTGCCTCCGCGTTGCACTCCAGGAGCAAAGTGTCTCCCTCAGACACTGCTTGAGACTGAGGCTGCTGGGTAATGAGCAGCCCACTCACTGAGCCTGGAAACAGACTGCTGCTGTTGCCTGAGATGAAACAATTTTAAATGACGTTAAATCACATGCCAGGAGATGAAATAAAACAAGCTGAGCAAAAAGAAGTAAGAAGAGAGAAGGAACCTGCAGAGTGGACTAAGCGAACATGAGCCCACTGAGAGAAGATGCCGTTTTCTCCATGATTCACCCTACAGATATAGTGACCTCGGTGGATCGGGGCTAAAGGACACAGGACCAGCTCTGGTGTGCTCCCTGTCGCATCCAAAATCTAATGGACATAACAAAAACAAAACAAAACTTAGAAATAACATTCAACAGTAACTATCAAAAAAGAAAATGATTTGTGTCCATCAGTATAAAAAGTAACAAATCCTTTTTTTTCTTCTAGAGTCACATAAACATACATGTTGGACTGACCTCCTCTTTGCCTCTGAACCACTGGTAGCAGAGTCCAGGGGGACCAGAGGCTCTGCAGGTCAACACCACCCTGCTGCCCGCTGTGGCCTGCTGGGACTGTGGCTGCACGGTGATCTGGATCAGCTCTGCCACCATCACACATACATCAAATGTCCATATTGAAAAAAGGTGTCTGCACAAATGAAGAGCCAGTGCACCAAAATGTCCACAGTCGTTGAGTAAATATACATTCAAACTCTAATCAGAACATGGTAAATGGGGGTACAGCAATGGACGGAGTGGACATTAAACATTTTTAATAGCCCTCCAAAGTATAAATATTAACATGGAAATGTGCATAATATGTGATTTTTAATGCTTTCAAACACAAACACATCTATATGTGTTTTATGTGGGATTATGGACATGCGTTACAGAAAACTTAAACAACTCACACATTAGGAAAGCACTCTGAGATCAGGAGCTCGAATCTCGAGTAATACCTAATGATCCCATAGTTTCTAAGCATATCATAATGTTAAAAACAAGTGTAACACTTCTTTTTACAGGTCTGTAAATGTCAGGGCCATTAGGCTGTAAGTGACAAGTAATAGCAGATTGAAGTTAAGCAGGCATGTTTAGCAGAAGTAAGTCAGAAAGCTAGTCAGAAGGTAGGCTGGCATAATCAGCAGAAGTTCAGCAGGAAGGAAATTAGCAGCTATTTACAGAAGTGGGTAGAAATTACCTACATTTACTCCGTGACTGGTGCTTGAGTAACTTTATCGAGTAACTTAAACTTCTGAGAGTAGTAGGCAAAAATTACATTACTTTTACTCCATTACATCTTGACACCGTCATTTTACTACTTGTATGTATTACTTTATGCACTTATGCACATTCCGTAAAGAGGCAGGTGGTAAGCTGGCCCAGTGTCAGTGTGAGCTCTGATATCACACTAAAGCCACGCCTCCACACCACTGAGCAGGATGATTTCTAATATTTGCAGGTGAATTGACAAGCGTTTGGTTTCTTAAGTTACTCAAAGTACCTTCATTTATCATTTTACAAAAATAGAGTTGCAATACAAAACTAGGCACCCACTTCTAAAGTAACTTTTTCAGTCAGTACTTCTGAGGTCTTTCTCAAGTAGTCATGAATACTTTTACTTCTAACAGTATTTTTAGTTGATTACAGTGTTTGGCTACTCTTCCTACTCCTGACTATTTATTGATTGTTTATTGGAAAATCCCATAATTTATTAATACTACACAATCGTTTAAAGTAAATATTGTCGATTTGTGGGAAAACTAAAAGAAATTAATGCCACCTTTTATCATATTTGTGTGGGAGGTTTTTTTTATCATTGAAGGGGTAGTTCCTGAAAAACATTTCTATATATTTGCATATGTCACTTCTGCTTTACCTGTGGTGGTGAGGTACTGCACAGCTTCCTTGTGGTCCATCTTCCTCAGGCAGTGAAGCAGGAAGTCCAGGGAGCAGGAACGATCAGCTAGCCAAGCCAGGAGGGCGCGTCCTGGGCTGCCTTCAACGCTAAGCACCTGGAGTGAGCAGTTGGTCAGCTCCCTCTCACTATGTATAAAAAGAGAGCAAAATGGAAGGTGTGATGACAGTGAGGGACACTTGCAGGCAGGGCCGTAGCTACCACTGAGTACACTGAGATCATGCCCTCAGTATTTTTTCGGGTTTTCGTCAGATCATTAAAATAAACAAGTGTATATCATAAGAAATGTCAAATTCCTAGTTAATCAAACCTTAGTTAATAGCTATTTCACTGTTAAGACGCAATTAAATGCTTTATAAGCAATTAGAGTCATTAGAGTTGCAACTGATGTTTTTAACCTTTACACCTGCTTTATAAATATTTGATACATGTCATTGTTTCTTAACTGTGAAATTACTTAACCAACAAACTTTAAGCTTACCATGTATTAATCATGGTTATAATGAAGTGTTACCCATGTCACTCAGTAATTCTTTGCAAAGAAATAAGTTTAATAAATTCAAATCAAAATTGGCCATATTTATTACTTATGTTCTTCTTCTTCTGTTGAAATTTGAGTCCAATTGAATCCTTTTGCTGTGGCTGATATCATTTCCAAAGCGATTGCTGGTCCTGTTTAAGTGAAGAGAAATGCATGGATTCATACTGTAGTCTTCAAAATGTCCTCAATGGACCGGTTGTGGTGGGGGCATGCCGCATGACCATGGTATTTCTAAAATCCTAGCTACGGCCCTGCCTTGTGATAAAGTATTAAGTGTTCAAATGAGGCCATTTTAGTCATTAAAAAGGTGTAAAATCACCTGAATACTGTTATGGGTGCTGCTAGCCTCTTAGCGTGATGCATTCAGGGTCTTACCTGCAGCGGAATTTCGGTTGCTCTGACACCGCATTGGCCAGCTGCCTCCACCCGCAGGCGGAGTTGTCCAACATCTTAGACAGCTTGTTCAGGACAGCTTCACTTAGAGCACCGATATTCATTCTCCCCTCCTCCATCTTCGTATGTGTCACCTCTGACAAAAAAAAAGAAAAAAGAAAGAAAAGAAAAGGGTGGCGGGGACACTAATCTGAAACTTTGTGCTGCTGAAATCTACCCCTGGAAGTCTCCATGTTCTCCCGTCAGGCTGTGACTGACTCTGATGACCTGCGAGAGGTTTAATGTTGAATGAATCTCCCACCTGCTCGGCGGCTGCGCCACAAAACTACAGGTTGTAAACATTAGCTCGGGTTTTCCCATCGTCAAGTCAAATGAGAGTGTGTGGCGGGGAAATGAAAACCAACCTGTAACTGTACACACACACACAGACACACAGACACACGCACACACACTGCAGAGGATATTAACCTTGAGCAACACCAGAAAATAAACGACGTCGATAAATAAAATGCGACACCGCCTGCCTCTTCCGCCATTGACGCGCCGTTAGCAAGTTTATCAAAGAAGAGAGAAAAAGTTCGGACTTACCGACTTCACAAGTTCAAAAGTTCGAGACCGGTGTTCAGATCCATGCGTGGAGAAAGAGGAATGAGGGCCGTTTACGTAAAGAGACGAGTCTCATGCTTGTTACACACAATCCGTCTTCCAATCTTACGTGATTTTGTACCCCAGATGATGTGCTTCTCTTTTCGGTTCCTCATTTCTGCAGTCCCCGGGCAGCCTCGATCATTTGCATGAAGCGTTGTCATGGCAACACCATTTCAACTTTTTCAATGAGCAGATACCATCAGATGTACGGCCCGCCTTAAAGACCCGCATGTTTCTTACTCATAGATTATGAGACGTGCAAAGTGTAAGTAATCAGCCACTAATTCGTTTTAAAACCATTTCTAAAACTCAAGTCGATTTGCCCAAGTCTGAAGCGAGTCCCATTTTTCCTCAAGTCAACTCCAGTCCCCCAGTTAAAGGTGCAATATGTAAGAATCTTACCGCTTTTCCACCCAAATTTGCGGGTCAACACAGGTTGTTTTTTTAAAACAATCTCCCATCGACCCAGTTCCCACTTGCCGCAAGCATAGTTGTGATTTTTATCTGAAGCATCACATTTCACATCAGGAATGCGCCAGAAACAGAAGACAGACAACAATAGACCACGGACAGTGGCGGTTCTAGCTTGCATAACGCCCTGGGCGAACTTCATCTTTGCCTGTAAATAAATTAACCAACAAGCCATTTTTTACATAAGGTCAAAACTTTTATCTCTTCAAATCAAATCCGTTTCAGTTATATATGCCAAAATCACAATCACATTGCCTCAGCAGGCTTTACAATTTGTACAGTGAGTATGATATCCTCTGACCTTAGACCCTCAATTTGAGCGAGGAAAAACTTGCCATATTGAAAAAAAAACAAACACTCAAACTAAAAGGGAAAACACGGGGAAAAAGATTAAACCTCAGGAAGAGCCACAGAGGAGGGGTCCCTCTCCCAGATGTTGCATGCACAGAAAAGAATAACAAAAACACAGTTTGCAAATTTCATTGACACTTCTTCATATTCTGTCGGCAAGTTTAGTACATTTTTCTTTTTTCAAACTGAAAATCTTACATATATCGCCTTTAAGTCAAGTCCCTTGTCAAGTCACTTTATCCCTACCCAAGAAAAGTCAGTCTGACCCCCAGCATCCGGTTGTTATAAAGAGAAAAAGTATTAGTAGGTCTGCTTGTCAAATAACATTATTGATGTATTTATTAACCTTTTCAAAAAGTGTGACAAAGAATAGAATTTGTTTACTGATATTCAACAAGTATAATTAAATAAAGAAAACAATTGTATGAGAAATTTCTTCATTTCCACTCAAGCAAAAACTTTGCCTCTCCATCACTTTAAAAAGGATAAAATAGTGACAACCAGACCACAAAAAACAAATGAACTGAAGTCAAGCCTCAAGTCTTGGCCTTTACCGATTATTTTTGACATATTTTAAGATTGCGATATCATTCACAATTAGTGAGGATGCTCATTTGTGCATTTACATTTTTATTTTCACTGGCAAGGACTTAAAATCATGTTCTTATATCGGGAGAATAAGACTTGTCGGCTAAGGCGACTCTGCAGCACCACGGTACTTCGTTATTATTTGACTTGGATATTGCACTTGGCAATATTGTGATTATGATAATATTTAGATCAAATGTGCAGTCCTATGATGAGGCATTCTGCCAGAATAAAAGGCAAAACATCAGCAGGATATTCATGTAACGTATTTATTAATAATGAGTCTGGAAAAGAAAAAAAAAACTGTGAAAAGGTGATTTGTGTCAACAGGCCCTTTCATACATACATGTATAAATGAACTCAATCAAATGCAGTACCCCTAAAACAACACTATAGACCTTTATACCATTGAAATTCAAATGTGTTAAATTCCATGATGCCATCTGCTGAAGGAGATTGTGTGATAAAATGGACAACTCAGTACAACAACTGTTCCTAAGATCAAGAGTGTGTCTGTCTGTTTTGAGCTTACAAGGTTAACTTTTAGCTGACTGTTTAATTTTGGATGCCTCACTCCGGTTATGTGTTGGGATCCATTACACTTCGAGTGTTGGGTCTTACCATTATCCATTTTTAAAATAATTACAGCTTTCAAGTATCATCCCCAGATGCCCACTGAATGTGATGCATGATTCCAAACAAAACGCTGGAAGAGGCAAAGAGTCTGTCAGTTGACTTGTTAGTCGGGAAGCTGAACTCTGGCTCTGAACATAAACCACTTCAGGTCATTCCGACCACAGTGTCTGAAGCGACCCAGTATACAGGAAGAGAAGCCCTCTGTCAGTCCAGTGAAGGCCTACATCTTCTTCCCTTTATGAATCTTATTGAAACGCCAAATGTTTTCCTTCCTCAGACGTTTCCAATATTTCCAGCCGTCCGGATCCAGCTCGTGCAGCTTTTTGGGCTCTCCCAAGTTCAACTGGAACAACCTACGTGAATGATAAAATTAGATTAGTCAAAGTACGTTCAGATATATTTGTGATCAAATAAGTTAACTTCTTACACACATGAAGAGCCTTTTTCACACACAACAAACTTAAGTTATACAAGTTTAAAGTTATGTTGGACACATAGCTTTAAAAAGAACGTGACTTGCAAATGTGTCTGTTGTTTTGTGCATAAATGTATATATTTTACACTGTAATAAATCAAGGCTCCTGATGTGTGTGTGATTCCTAGATATTCCGGGATGCCAATCAACCACCAAATAATCAAAAAGGTATAGAAAGAAAAAGTAATAACAACAAACAGCACGTGATACCTGAACAGCTTTTAGATTTACTGAAGTACAGAAACAATTCTGATGTGGGTAAAAGATGTGCGTAGGGTACATTCACTGTAGGAAATAAACTGAGAAGGAGGAAAAGAAATTTGCCAAAACCCAGAAAGACTTCATTCTAAACGATGATGACGGAAAGCAATAAGTAATACTCACCACTCTGGATATTGATCATGAGGCTTCAGCTGAGGGTCTTCTCCTTGCTTCAAGATGTTGGCCCCTACTGCATAAGAAGTGAGTCTGATGGGGTCTTTACACACTTCTGGACCTTTCACCTCTTCTTTCATCATGCCTTTGCTTTTCCCTTTGACCGCTGCGAAGCACGGAAAAGAGATTTTTGTAATATTTACATCCCTACAGTGACACGTTGACTGTGACTGGGGTCATGAGTTGAATGTAAATAGAAAATAAGCCACTGACATTGTGTTAATAGTAATTACTTAATGGCATTTGCACACAGGTGGGTGCTAAAGCTATGAATGGATATGTAAATAATAAAAACAATACTGTTTGTCAACTGTCAAGTACCAACCGTTTACTTCCCACTCTTAATCACATACAGTGTTAGTTACTAAACGTGTTGGCTCAACATATTAACAGAACTGAGGCACATTTAAATGAGCAGAGGTGGTAGATATGTCCTCTTTACTCACCAACTTTCTTGGCGTATCCGCATGTCTGTGTTCTGTTTAACGTGCTCGTCCTGCACAGCGACGTCGCGGCGTTGTTTGTGATGCTCCTGCTTATCGTGACGATCCTAAATAAACTGTATCCTGACATTTTGTACTGTAACGTTACGTTAGCAGTGCACCATGCTACAGTTTGACTTTCATAGTTCCTTCTACTTCCGTTTTCTGCTCTGCCTTTGGCTCTGTGGAGATAATCTGCTGCCCCTCTCTGGACGGGAGGACACACTGCAACACACGGCTGACACAAGCGGCTGGCACCGGCTGCAATCTGTAAAATATGACCACCAAGAGTTACATCAAGTCATTCTGATGCAGAAACAAGCTTTCAGTCAAAAGGTCGGAGCTGCAGTCACTCTTGGGCAGCTCAAATATAGGCTTTTATGGGTTGTATTGGCTGTTCAAAGGTATTTCAGCAGGTAAAAAGTGAGGAAACTTTTTGGCACCACGCCGGCAGGTGGCAGCACCGCCGCACAGGTGTCAGGTGGTATAATAACAAACCAGAAGAAGACGAGGGGAAAGCTTCTCGAAAAAATGTCGGAGTACGAGAAGGCCCAGAAGGGAGCCCTGAAAATAAAAGGTTTAGGGAGCATCTCAGCCGGGAAAAAGTAAGTTCTGAGGCTTTGGATATTATGTTTTGTAAGAGACGACGCAAATATATTAAGACACAGTCGCAACTGATAAAAATAGCGCCTGCCAGTTTAGGCGAGGCTATTGTTAGCTTGTTTGCTAACAGAAAAACAGTCTTACGATCGCAGTTACGGAGACTCGGTAAATATATAAAAGTAATATTCGTGCGCATTCACTTTGAAAATAGCTTTGTACAGTTGAAAACCTCCGGACGCTTATGTGCCGTAGACACTGCTGTCAATGTGGCGGTACTATAGAGTGTTTCATATGGCTAAAAACAGTAGCAGCCTAGTCTGAGCTAGCTACATTAAGCAACTGCAGCTACTAAGTCACCCCAGATATAGTCACGATTTCACATAATCTATTTTGAAATCATAGAAATTATATTTACGCACGGTATAGACACAATCTCGGCATGTAGAGCTAATTTTAGATTATTTTAATAATGTGCACAGGACATAGACACAATTTTAAATTATATAACAATGGAAAATACATGTTTTTTTTCTTTTTACATAGTAAATACCACAACATAGACGTCTTGATGACATAAATACATAACGATGGATACTGTGACACGTGATGAATAGGACGAAATCACATGATTCTTAATCACCAGTTTGGTCTTCCGAGAAATTCCCCTAACAGTTTTAAATTGCCTGCACCTGATCGTGTGTCTGCGCAAGTGCAGGCATCCTCTTTCTGTTTCCTTGCCTGTTGATGGTTGTGCTTGGCCTGGAAAGCCACTGATAAATAAACTGGGCGTTACATATCTTTCTTTTTATTTTCAGGAAGAAGAAGAAGGACAAGGAGAGCAAGCATCGCTTGGAGCAGGTTGTGACCAGTCAAAACGACGAGGAGGGGAATTCTCAGAAAGCATATGTTGACAAAAGGACACCGGCACAAGTTGCTTTTGACAAGATGCAAGAGAAGAGAGTAAGTTTTAGATCTCCAGCATCAAAGACCTGCAAGCATGTGAGACATGTGTGCATGTAATAAGCTTTAGAAATCGAATTAGCAGAAATGACTTATTCAACGATCAGCCAAATTGCCTTACTTGTTTAAGGGTCCATACGCTGACACAGTTCAGCAATCAGAGTTGGTTGTTGTAAAAACAAACACCCCTAACTAAACACAGCACAAATTTCAATAGACCTTTTTCTAAGCTTTCTACATGTAAAACATGACAAATTAAGATTTTAGTCATTCAGCTAGATGTACTGTTTCAACTTTAATGTTAACCAAAATGCTTATTATATTCAAAATAGGAAAAAAAAGAGATGGCCAACATCAAATTAAGTTTCAGCAGGGGAGAGTTATCCTAACCTGTGATGTATAAAAAAAACCCCGTCATTATCCCTGCAGTGTAGTAAAGATGTTTCATAGTCTCAGTTTATTAGCCCTTTTCTACTCAAAGGACAAAGGTCATGACTTGAAACAGTGAATATTGCATCACAATGCACTGTGGAACATACACATAGTTCAGCACGATTACATGGGCATAGTGTCCTCTCCTTTTGAGTAAACTGATCAACATGTCTACTGCTCAAAAACACAGGGAATATTTAGAGCGACAGCAGGTGGTTGCAACGGTTTCATGGCAGTTTTATCAAGTGATTTACTGCCAACAGATGTTGTTGTCACTGACACTCAAATAATGAATTGTATTGAGATTAGGGTGTGTTTAATAGTATACTGGTAATGAGGTGTTACAGTGTGTCAAATCTGACTTGTTGAACCTGTATTTTTAAAAATCTTTTCTTTTACATTAATTTTTTTTCCCCCTGTCTTGTTCTGTCCCTGAAGCAAATGGAGCGGATTTTGAACAAAGCTTCAAAGACACACAAACACAGAGTTGAGGTAAGTCATGTCAGTCTTGGTAGAGCACCACGCAGTCCAACTTTATGACAACAGACTTGTAAGCAGCACATTTTTCAAAATACATTTATTTTTTGTTTTGTTAAATAAAACTTGCATTAATGTATGTAGAATAAATGTGACCTTTTGAAATGACTTCTTTATGATCTCAGCTACAGATAATTTAACTTTTTTTTGTTTGTTTGCAGGATTTCAATCGCCACCTGGACAACCTGACAGAACATTATGATATTCCCAAAGTCAGCTGGACCAAATAGAAGCAGGAGCAAATGTTCGTTTTGTTTTCTTTGTCGCCTGTACAGAACTCTGGCACATCACATTTTACTTGCTCGTTTTTTTACATTTCCAAATCAAATTTGTCGAATTGGAATTCAGTTATTTGTTCGATGTAGTCCCTGACGGGTACAATAAAGGATTTTAATTTGATTTTGACGCTGCTTTCATCCTTGTGATTTGAACACAGAGCACATCAGTGTGTATGCAAGAAAAACGTGTAGAAAAACATGTCAGAAACCAGAATATACTCGATTTTTAATGAATACAGATTTAATTTAACGGAAACTCTGCACATATCATACACATACTGTAAACTGGAACACACAAGGTACAGCAGTGCATGCTGAATCGTTTGGGATGGCACGTTGTGAATCTGAACTACCCTGAAGGTACCAACTAATAGTCAAGAAGTATTTAAGACTTTAATACCAAAAGAAACAAGTTGGTAGACAAATACACACATTTTGTGCTTGCGGGACAAAGTCGCATTGATGGTACAACATTCTTGTATTGTCGAGCAACAGGTGTAACTACACACTACAGGTGAATGTGTGACAGAAATAGGTCAGGCGTCCAGGAATTGTTTGTTTCAACAAAATAACGGAGAAGTGTCGAGTGTCAGATGTCATTAAACCACCACCAGTGTGCGACACAGTGAGAGTACGAAGCTGCATCGAACAACAGCAAAGGATTCTCAAATTGTTTATTAAGAGACGAGAGATGTTCAGGACTGAGAGAATGTTTTGTCCAGAAAGTTCAAACGTTTTGATCTAAATGTAAATAGTCTTTTCTCACACTGGAAAAGGCGTTCTTTCTTCGTTCTGTAGTGTTTCCTGTGCGTTCAGACTTTACTTTGGCCCCAGCATCTCACTTGGCTTCACCCACTGGTCGAACTGCTCCTCCGTCAGGTAGCCCAGCTCCACGGCCGTGGCCTTCAGCGTGGAGCCTTTCTTGTGAGCCGTCTTGGCGATGGCGGCCGCCTTGTCATAACCGATGTGTGGGTTGAGCGCAGTGACCAGCATGAGGGACTCATTCATGAGCTTGTCGATCCTCTCCCTGTTGGCCTGGATGCCCACCACGCAGTTATTGGTGAAGGAGACCGAGGCGTCGCCCAGCAGCCGG
>CAEMYA010000103.1:7309033-7338870 GCA_903131615.1 Diplodus sargus
GTTCCCCATCACCTGGGCCGCCACCATGGTCATGGCCTCACACTGGGTGGGGTTCACCTTGCCTGGCATGATGCTGCTCCCTGGTTCGTTCTCCGGGAGGATGAGCTCTCCCAGGCCGGAGCGAGGTCCCGACCCCAAGAAGCGGATGTCGTTGGCGATCTTCATCATGCTGACAGCCACCGTGTTCAGAGCCCCGCTCAGCTCCACCAGAGCATCGTGGGCTGCCAGAGCTTCAAACTTGTTGGGGGCGGTCACAAATGGCAGACCCGTGAGGTTGGCCACAGTGGAGGCGACCTTCTCGGCAAAGCCGATGCGGGTGTTGAGTCCTGTGCCCACTGCGGTGCCTCCTGCTGCCAGCTCATACACCCTGGGCATGGCAGCCTTCACTCTCTCGATGCTGTACTTCACCTGCTGCACATAGGCGCTGAACTCCTGACCCAGAGAGAGGGGGACAGCATCCTGGGTGTGTGTGCGCCCGATCTTGATGATGTCTTTGAACTCCTCACACTTGGCAGCCAGGGCGTCATGTAGAGTCTTCAGGCCCGGCAGCAGGACGTGGTGGACCTCTGTGGCTGCAGCGATGTGCATGGCAGTGGGGAAGGTGTCATTGGAGCTCTGACTCTTATTGACATGATCGTTAGGGTGGACAGGATCCTTGGAGCCCAGTTTCCCTCCTAGGATCTCAATAGCCCTGTTGCTGATCACCTCATTGACGTTCATGTTGCTCTGAGTGCCAGAGCCAGTCTGCCACACCACCAGAGGGAAATGATCATCCAGTTTACCAGCTGATACCTCGTCTGCAGCCTGAACGATCGCGTCTGCTATCTTTGGGTCGAGGCCGTAGTCCTTGTTTACCTCAGCGGCCGCTCTCTTCAGGATACCAAAGGCCTTGATCACTTGGATCGGCATTCTCTCACTTGGTCCCCCAATTTTGAAGTTCATGGTGGATCTGACGGTCTGAGCACCGTAGTACTTGTCCGCCGGGACCTTGAGCTCCCCAAAGGTATCCCGCTCCAGCCTGTACTCCGAGCTGGCCATCCTGGACGTGCAGATGAGGAGTTTAGAGTGGACGCTGAGTCTTTGTAAAGTCAGGAGGTTGCAGTTAAACTGCCGAACACTTCTCAAAGACCGAAACATGGCTGCGTACTAGAGGTGAATTCGGGGGGAGGTCAATGCAGCCTTCCACATTGTAATCTGTCATTGGGTGAATAGGAAATTGATGGTATGGCGGCCAATGGTGAGCCAGGAGGGGCGGGACTTCCGCTGTGATTGTCGTATCGGGTGGAAGCGATACGGCTGCTGCATCCGGATCAGTGAAGGTTTTCACAATGGTGCAATATTCCATTTCCGGTGTGACAACGAGGCGTCATTTATTTTGTAGAATAAAAGTCAGTAACTTTACATAATTATGATTTCTAAATATATCCATGTCATTTATCATCAGATCAACTTAAACAACAACAAACAACAACAACCAAAAAATATAGAGATGTATTTGTTAGACATGGATTCTGTTATATTGGCACAGAAACATTTATGCTCATTTGATGTGCCTTGAAAACAAGTGTTGGTAATACAAACCAAATAAAGTTGCTTAGGAAAAGAAATGGAAATGAGTTAATAAAACCTGAAAGCATGTCTTTTGAATGAATCTAATGGGTAGTGCACAATGTACGTGCTATTGTCTTTCATGACACTTGGACACGTGAAAGTCGATTTGCCTTGACAATGATGAGACTGGCAGCTGATTAAAAAGTAATACGGGATAATTTGACCCCTCTTCTGGACAGGGACTTACCAGGGGAAAGTTTGTCCATTTCAAATCCAGTATTGAACAATCAAGGCACATTTTATATCTATGATAACTGAGATTTATTTGTTTATTTATGTATTAATTCATCCAATTAGTCAATAATTAATTCAGTAATTTAATTATTTGTTATTTAGAATGTGTTTTCAGATAGATAGATATGCACATATGATTATATTTACATGTTGAGACATGACTCCAAAAAGGAGCTCTGTTAGATCTGATTACTGCTTAACATATTCTCGAGCTGTTGAGATCCTGCTTTTGGTGGCCATGATGTTTCTAAGTTTGGCACATTATTAAATTATCCTATGTCCTAATAATTTGCTTAGGTTTGTACTTTTGTACTCATATTGAACTGAATTTGACTTTTTATTCACCATGAAGAAATCTGTTGCATTATTTAATTTCCCTCACATTAAGTAGAAAGTGCTTTATTATGAAGGCGTACACAGATCTGTCACCGGAAGTGTATTCTGTCTTGTGGCTAACTTCGCTCGGCGGTCTCTTCTCGCGGTAACGTTAGTGTACTGTTAGCTTGCTAGCTAACCCCATCGTTTCCAGGTTTCGTGTCGACCTGAAAAAAAAGCAAACGAAGCGAGACACCGAAAGACTACGAAGCTGAATACTTTTTAAATCCAGGCTGCAAAGAGGAGCGGGACAATGCCACACAACTTCCAGCCTGGAGACCTGGTTTTCGCTAAAATGAAGGGGTACCCCCACTGGCCAGCCAGGGTAAGCAAGTAACGTTAACGTTAGCAGCAGCCGGAGGGGCGGAGGGGATGAGCTGATCTGCATGGGACGCTGTAGAAGCTTCTCTGTGTATCCTCGGCACTGGCAAACATGGATACCCATCACACACATACATATCTTCATTTATCATCGGGCTGAGTGGCTGTGGTGTTTCAGGCCTTCAGTCAGTGTAGGAGCAGCGTAATTTGCACGAGATGCTGTTGGCCTAACGTTAATCTGCATGGAGACGATACAGCAGCGAGGCTAACGTTGTTATTTTTGAAATGACGTTTGAGATAACTCGGTACTCTTTCAGAAAATAATCTCACCCTTAAAACGGCATAACATGCACCATACAGCCATACAATTTCAGCCAGTTGAAAATTAAATATGCAATACGATGTTTTTTTCCAGAGATAACCAAAACATGGCACCATCACGTCCCAGAAAACTTGTGTGAAGTCTGTCATTTGGTTCGTGCTTTTTGCTCAAAGATCTTGCTTGTTTACAGATCGAAGATGTGGCTGATGGGGCAGTGAAACCACCTCCTAATAAAATCCCAATTTTTTTCTTTGGGACACATGAAACGTGAGTACAGTATTGTATTATCAGTTGTTAGAGTAGACTTGTTTAAACTAAAATGTATGTATTTGTATTAGGGTTTTTTGTGTGTGGGAAAGAAGGGAATTTAGGCACAAAATTGTCAGAAATTCATTGCACAGTTTTCGCTCGTCGTGCATGGTTGAATTGACTGTGCCAACTTCAAATGTCAACCCTTGAGTCATGAGTTTGCATCAGATGCATGATATCGTGGTTGAGAAGAAGGGTTAAACACAGAAACACACATCCCTACTTTTATCTCAGGCTGTTGCTTGTTAGTATCCCTTGTTGTTCTGGACAGGTTCACATTGATTATCGCTTTGAGTGTGCAGTATGTTTTTGAGAGATGTGTTGATATGTCTGATCTGGCATCAGGCACCATCTGTTTGACAAGATGGCACCTGCAGTTTATGAATCCATCACTAGGTGGCATGGTCTGCCATTGTGATGTCTCAAGACAGTGATGCAAACAACTTGTTTGTTAAGTTAAATTGTTCACTTTTGCTTTGTTTGTTTGTTTCGCAGTGCATTCCTTGCGGCAAAGGACCTTTTTGCCTATGAAAAATACAGTGAACGCTATGGAAAGCCCAACAAAAGGAAGGGATTCAATGAGGGTTTATGGGAGATCCAGAACAATCCACATGCCTCCTACAGTGCTCCACCTGCAGTAAGTTTTCCTGATTAGAAATCCTAAATCATGAATTATTTGCAATTCAACATTACCTCTAATTTTAAAAGATACCTTAAATGTAGACATAAAGGCAAACTTTTATGTGATTTGTATGTTCATTGTTTGAGAACTCACAATTTGAATTGTCTGGTTGTTGAAAGGTGCTATGCAAATGTCTTTTGATTGAAATACTGCAGTTCCAACTCAGAAACTAGATTTGTAGAGTGCTGTATATTTAAATGGAACATTCACATCAATGTTTTAATCATGGTTCGTCTGCAGCCAGCAAGCTCATCGGACAGCGAGGGCAACAGTGCCGGAGGAGGGGGAGGAGGAGGAGGAGGAGGAGGTGGTGTTGGAGGAGGAAGTGAAGAGGATGATGATGATGAGGAAGAAGCCCCAGTGCCTCAGAAAGCAGACTCAGGAAGTGAGGTTGACTCAGATTCTGGGAGTGACGACCAAGGACGGGGAGGAGGAGTGAAGCGAAAGCCACCACCTGCTAAGGTAGCTGCTGTTTTGTTTCACTGTTATTGGAAATAAACTAAACAGCCTATTCATCGATTTGGCGGAAAAAAATCATTAACTCATTAGGTTACAATTTAACAGTGTTGAGCTTAAGAAGAATGATATCCATGGTCCCATTTATGTGTACGAAAACACAACCAAGCACCTTCGTTACCACAACAATTAGTAATGTTCAGATATTTACTGAGAATCTGTCTACTTACCAGAGTGGAAACAGGAGATGGAGAAAACACGTCGCTAATTATTGGTCGCTTCCTTTTTTTAATTAGGAGTTGCCATAGCAATGACAAAAGCAATAATGAGCCATGACTAATTCAAGTTGTCAGGTCAGATGTTAAGGACAGAAAACAACTAGACTGTATATGATAAAGAGATGCAAATGTGTCCTTGTTAAAGTTCAAGTCTTTCAATTGCATACTTGTTTTCTATTTCAGCGGCCTCCGCCTCCAAAGAAGGCCCGGGGCTCATCCAGCGACCGAGATGGAGGAGAGGAGAGTGGATCCCCCTCTGAATCAGAACCCACACCATCAGAATCTGACTCTGGCAAGAATAGTGACCAGGTAATCATAAACACACACATGCACTGAACATGGTATGATTGGTGTGTGATCTGAAACTAAACAGCCTATAAATGCTACACATTTTCTTTTTCTTCCACAGGATTTCACTCCAGAAAAGAAAGCTGGTGGCCGAGGTGGAAAGAAAGCAGGAGGCAGAGGGAAGAAAAAGGTGACCCCTCAGCCTTGTCACACATTTGAGTATATGTAGTACATGTAGAGTATTTTTTGTCATAGTTGTTTGTGATGTCCGAATCTAAATCTCTTTTTCTCTGTGATGTCGCAGAAGGCATCATCTGACTCGGACTCAGACTCGGGATCAGGGTCTGAGAAGAAAGTAGCGGTCAGCGACTCGGAGGACGAGAAGCCTCGACCAGCTCTGTCAGGATCCGAATCCCAATCCGGCTCAAAGTCTGATTCAGACTCCGATCCGCCTCCTCGGAAGGGCCCACAGCCACGCAAGAAAGGTGTGTGTTCAGGCTAAGATCAGATGAACCAGCTTCAACTTAATCCAAAATTCTGGAGATGAATTGTGTTTAATATTAAAGTAAAGATTTCATTCTCCTGTTTTTGCTGATGTAAATGTGGTCTGTGCTTATTTTTTTCTTTCACAGAAAAGTCTGCACCAAAGCCTCGTGCACGCAAACCCAAACCTAAACCCAAACCCAAACCCACCCCGGCAAAACGAGCACCTTCATCATCCTCTGACAGCGACAGGTAAGGCAGCTCTGAAGACTTAACCAGTTATCAAATACTGTAATGTGAGGGTACACACAAGCTTGTTGTTAACAGGACCTCTGTTTTTGTTGTTTCATAGTGACAGTGAACCCGACACCATCAGTGACTGGAAGAAACGAGATGAGGAGCGCAGAAAAGAGCTGGAAGACCGTCGGAAAAAAGAGGAGGCAGAGGAAATCCGCAGGTTACGCGAGAGAGAGAAGGAGGAGGAGGAGAAAAAGAAAAAGGACAAAGATAAGGGTAAAAAAGGGAGTGACAGTGGCAGCAGCAGTAGCTCTGATGAAGGCGTAGATGATCATCCATTGAAGAAGTCCAAGAAACCTCCTCCACCCCCGATCCCTGCACCCTCGGACTCAGATTCTCCACCACCATCTGAGGTACAGTCTCTTCCTCAAAAAAATATGTTAATAATCTATATAAAAAGTTGCTATATCCAAAGTAAAATGTTTATTGTTGACACATAAAACTACTTGTGCTTTACCCATCAAAAGGTGAAGAAACCATCCAAGAAGGCCGACAACCAGAAGAAAGCAAGAATAAAGAAAGAGAAGGAGAGAAAAGAAAGAAAGGAGAAAGAGCTCAAAGAGAAGAAAGCCAGACGATCAGAAGAGAAGTCCAGAGCGAGGTGAGTGCACAATAGGGAACAGACTTCTGTATGCAAACCTCATTAGAAGAACTTCATTAATATTTGACGTACTCAGATCACAGAGTCCTCTTCCTCCCTCTCTCTCTCTCAGGTCTAAGCCTGAAAAGCCCAAACGCAAACCAGAGAGGCCACCAGAGAAGAAAGTGGAAAAGAAAAAGGGTCAGTCTCTCATATACTCACAGTTTCCCAAGAACTGCAGCCGATTAGTAATCATTGCCTGTTGGAAACTTGTTTGCATTGACTAAAAGTGTGCATCAGGTAGACAGATCAATTATGCATATGGTTTCCGTCAGAGGAAAATTCATTACAACATATTTACTGTTACTTTGTGTGTCTATATTCAGAGCCATCGCCAGAAGAAAAGCTACAGAAACTCCACACAGATATAAAGTTTGCACTCAAAGTGGACAACCCAGTAAGTGACATCTATGAATTTGGTTCTTTCTGTTTTTTGTTTCAGCATGAAAACTCAGTTTTTATTATGTATTTATTCATTACTAATTTTTAGGACATAGAGCGGTGTCTACAAGCCCTGGCAGAACTTGAGGCCGTGCCTGTCACCAGCCAGATCCTACATAAGAATGCTGAAGTCATTGCCACACTGAAAAAGGTGCATTTTCTTGTCTGTTGTTAAACCTACCGCGATTTGTTTGACTTGAAACTCACCTTGCATTCAGACAGGATTAACATATTGGTATAATAATGTAAAACATATACATTACGATATACATGATACATAACTCAACTTTTTTGGACAATATAGATTCGGCGGTATAAAGCCAGCTCTGCAGTCATGGAAAAAGCTAGTGAGGTCTACAACAAGTTAAAACTTCGCTTTGTGGGCAAAGCGGAGGTGGCAGCTAAACCTAAAACGGAGAATAAGGAGGGAGAAGATAATGAGGAGACACAAAACGCAGGTAAAGTGTGACGACTCTGATCGTGCCTCCACCTGGTTTCAACATTACCTCAATTTTTTTGTGTATTTTCTTAAATATTGATCTGAATTGGCATTTTCTAGACTCCACTCCAGTCAATGGGGACTCAGAACAGAAAACGGATGACATGGAGGTTGAAGAAAAACCAAAATCACCTGCCGAGGAGGAAAATAATGATGATGCTGCTTCAAGCCCAAACAGGTGAACATCCCATGTGATGTCATATACAGTATCTTAGCAACTGACAGAACATTAAAGCAGGTCTTGTACAATAAAAAAAAAAGACATGGATTTCCTTGGAAGCAGAACCATTGTCAGCCATAACCAAGCTTATGTGTGCATCGACCCTGTTGAAGATATCCCATTGTAAACACACTGTGACTGATGATGTTGTTTGTCTTTAGACCGGATCCTGACAGCCCAGCTGAGCAACACACTCACTCAAATGAAGAAGCAGACAACTCCATCTCTGCAGAGACGGAACCACCTGCTGTAGAAAGCTGAAAGACCTTTAACTACCACTGTAGTGGACCAAGTGCTAAAGATGGTGGCCTCTTTGTTTGTCATCATACAGTACTCCTGGCACAACAACGTTGCAGAACACACCCAGCACTTCCTACAGTTATCTGTTACGTCAATGTTGATGTTTTGGACATTTTGTACTATGACATGAAATCGAACCAGAAGGCCCTGTCACTCAAACTGTTTGGTCCATTATTTATCACAGCAAAACGGAAAGCTTATTAGTGTGATAGCTTGTGGCGCCGCGCGGCCCCCCTTTTGTTTTCTGAAATGTACTTTTCCTTTTATACGACACTCGGCCCGTCCTGGATCCTCACCCTGTACCCCTGCTCATGGCTACTTTGTTCTTTCTACCACATGGACTCTCACTTTTGGTCTTTCGTACCTTATATATATTGAATGATTTTTAGCACCTCTAACCAGAGTTTAGGCTGGGTTAGTTTGAGATGTAACTGTGATGATTCTCGTGGGGAAATGGAGCCATGCCGTTAGATTTTTGCCAGTTTTGTGCAACCCTTGCCTGCATCTGTTGGCTTAATTTTTTACAAAGCCTACAAACCATCACGAAGGCCTCTTGTCCGTGTGTATGGCATTGTGAGAGTGGTAAAGTACTATTTGTGAGTCTTTTATGTTGAGTATGTTTTTTTAATTATCCAGTCTGAAATGTAAAGCCATTAATTCAGTCACTTAAAACTGTTTTCCAACTGAGGTCCACTGACTTTTTTATAGCCTTGTTTGCAAATATTTGCATCTACAGTTTTGTCTAAAACAATAGTCGCACTCTCGTCTCCCCCGTAGTGTGCTTTCAGTAACTTGCATAATAAATGGATTAACTGTACAGATTGAAAACTGCCCTTAAAAGCTATTGAGATCTCATGTAGCTGCAGCCTTTGTTGCCATTCTTCTGTCATATGAATACAACCGGTGTTTTTAGTGCTATGTAAATTGGTAAAGCATTTCTATCACTAAGTTGAGACTTGAATAAAAATCTCAGCATGGTTTCTTTCTCGTTTCTTGCTATCTAGCATTTTGAATGCATTTGCTGCACCAATAACTGCATCACAATCTAATTTATTATAAGTGTATTGTTGATTTTTTTTAAATAACCAAATTAATAGTCAACCTTGCTGCTCTTTCTTCATTTATTGTAGGCTTGTGAAGGACTTGTTGAAATGTCATGAGGCTCATTAATTGGATTTCCTGCTATTGCAATGATACATTGTTGCACACATTTTTAGACGGAAAGTATACTTTACATTATTTTATTTAAAATAGTTTCTCACTAGTTCCAAATTGTGTATTATGAACTGGGGGGACTAGACCTTTAATTCCCCGGATTCCCATATGAGAATCTCGCATAATACTCAAGTCAGCTGACTTTAGACGCCATTTTGTCAGCCATTTCCTACACTGATCCATTGCCAGCGTCTCTGCACAGCACAGGACGCCCCGTCTGGCCTCAGCTTCAGCTGCCCGGGCTTGGTAAACAGCAGCGGATCCTGCACGCACGGTCCCGGGTGGATGAGAGACAGTCTAGCGGGTCGGTCGGCACCCACTAGACCTCTGGAAGGCGCTTGGCCCCGCAGGACAGAAGCGGTACAAGCCACAGACAGACATGGCTTTGAAGATTGTCAAAGGGAGCATCGATCGGATGTTCGATAAAAACCTTCAGGATTTAGTACGTGGCATTAGGAACCACAAGGAAGATGAGGTAAAACGACCGACGAGCAAACACTGTCACCTGGAACGTTTTCAAGCTCACATTCATTGATGTCTTTCACGTCAACACATATTGCCGTTACCGCTGACTAGCTAGCTAACGTTAATAGCTAACGCTGGTTAAATTAACGTTAGGTAGGCTGGCCAGCTAACGTTACCGTCGGCTCAGTCAGCTCACCCGCTAGCTAACGGATACTCAAAACAGTCGTTCTTAGCGGCTAGTGCGTGCACACAATGCTACTTTAACGTTGGTTAAACAACATGTTCGGGGTCGCAAACCGTTGCTAACTTTGTGGTAACGTCACCTGTCAGGGGTGTTTTTTCAGCAAGGGGACTTGTTGTACTGACAGCTAGCTAACCTAGCTAACTGACCAGTTAGAGGAAGCAGCTGGATAGATTATCACAATTTAGCTGGAGATTAGATACTCTAATAACAGAGATCTTACCAGAGGAGAACCACTGCTAATATTACCGCCCTCAACCATCATGGAAACTACTGACAACTGTACCTTTTATCGGCCTTTACTGACAGATGTATCGGGAGAGGCATCAAGAGGTTCACAGTGATGATGTTGTCACCAAGCCGATTTGAATCGCTTAATTTCTAAACGGATGTTGTGGTGCTCTGTGTGTGAATGAGGCCCTGCTTGTCCATCTTGACCGCTTTAATTGTAAAGGAAATAAAACAGCAGATGTGATCTGTCTGGGTGTCTATATGAACAATGCATCCTATATAAACTTCGTGTGAAATGAGTCAGCCAGTGCTTCTTTTTTTTTTAACACCCTGTTGGTGGTTGAGGCTGATGTCATCCCCTGCCACAGGTCTGATGGTGGTGGTGGTGACAGGATGATCACAGCACCAGGCTGAAGCTGGAGGAGGGTGGGATGGGCCATTAGAGGGCACTGTTTGGGGCAGCCACGTTTCCATCTCCCACAGCAGCCTGCCCCTCTCACAAACTGTGTGTGTTGGTTATGTCTGGCCCATGTAAGGCAGGATCCCTGGGTTGTGCTCACCTGTCTCTAGCTGTAGGTCAGGTGGGAAATGTCGAGGTAGTGTGTCTGACCCGAGGGCCGCTTTTGGGTTTGGTTTCTGTCTCGGCGTCTTCTTCGCATCACAAAAACCAACTACCAGACAAAACCAGCAGATCTAATCAGCTGTGTACATATTTTGCTTGGATCTTTTGGTCGGCTGTGTTGTGCGAGGCTATCAAATCCTTGATCTCCTGATTCAACGTATGGGCTAGGCTGTTCGCCAGCAGTAACCCAACCTGGACAGCCCGAGATAAGGTGGTGGTTGCCCAGTCAACAGTGGACACTTTGCTGAAATATTAATACGCTGTGTTTGCGTGCACGCCTGAGTGTGTGGTTGACCCTTTCCTGGCCGGCCCACAGCTTCAAATACACTGTTTACTTTTCATGTGTGTGCTAAGTCTTTGCACCGCCCATTCATTCACTCTGCCTCCCACGCCTTTCAGAACAGCAGCCATATCGTAGAAAGGTGTGAATAGGTCCTAAGGGTAATTCTGAGCTTACCGGCAGGAAGAATTTTAGGCGAAAATGTAACTGGCATCTTGTTGGTGTAACATTATTTACCTTCAGTTCACCCGTTTCTGGTTCGGAGATTATAGACCTCAAAGTTGATTTCCAGCTCAGTCAGTCTGCGTTAGTGGCTGGGTGGTTGTCTTTCTTGGCCCTTTGACAAGTATTTCAGTTATTTCGATGGGTTCTGAATTGGTCATTGAAAACAAGTGTGATGGAGAAGCACTCTGTGTGTGTCTGGTGACTGGTTGAATCCAGCCCCGCTAGCCACAGGAGCAGCAGCAGAGCTCAGTCCTCCCCCTCCTCGACCTCCTCCTGTCACTGTGCTGTCTCATGACTGCGCACACATGACCGGCACACACACTCACACTCCACAAAGCTATATGTGTGTGTATGTGTTTGTTTGACAAGGCTGACCGATTGCTTTTGCTGCAGGTCTGACTGTTTTGAATGAAATGTGCCTTCGGGAGAGCAGCTAATTTTTTTTTCACTCATTCATTCAGGCGTGGGGCTCCTGGAAAAACACTCATTTATTAAAATGCTTTTGAGGATTGTTGAGCTGATGAGTCACCCATTACCTTATGACTTGAATAAAACAGCCTGTTTTTAGCAAATCTGTAATTAGAATGATACTGTTCAGTCTTTTTCTCATGTTTTTAATATTTTTTGCAATGAAAGCGTAGGCAGGTTTACACTCAATCTGTTCTATAATGATTAGCTCATAGGCAAGCAGGACCATTTAATGTGTATCGGCTTTGGCCATCGTGAAGGAAAACTTTCTTGGTCTACAAGCCAAAGCCACATAACATATTTCAACTGCGACTTCCTAAAGGGGATCCGTCTTACATGTTTTAGCCGGAGCCTCACTGATATATTTTACTAGCCAGTGTTATCGGCTGATATTGGCTTCTCACAGATGTATATCATGTCCTCATTAAAAATCTCTGTCACAAGTGTTGGATGACCACATGAGGGACAACTGCAAAAAATCTATCGGCCGATATATTCATCTGGGCATTTTTCAGTATCCGCCCGAAAAATCAAGTATTGTTCGATTTTAGTTTAGCATAATTAAATATTAATAGATAGGCTCTGAATTTGATTATTTTAAAGCTGGTTTAACTTTGAGTCAAATGTCAATGACTCATGACTTGGGTTTAATTTATAACTTAAAACCCAAAGTGAAAGTCCAACTAGAAGCATAATGAATGAATGAATGAATGAATGAATGAATAGAGATGAACCCTACATTATGGCTTTATAAAGCGTATAGCTGGACTCCTGCTCGTTGGTGTCTCTGATAGCAACAACAGCCCGACCACGATTTTCCTGCTTGTTCCTGCTCTGGTGCTCGGTAGCAGGCTTCCACTCCGGATATCACTCCACCTTCTAATTCGATCTGGTGTCTGTTGTTTGTCCTTTCTCCTTTGTCTACCCTCAGGCCAAGTACATCTCCACGTGCATCGATGAGATCAAGCAGGAGCTCAAGCAGGACAACATCGCTGTCAAAGCCAATGCTGTGTGCAAGCTCACCTACGTAAGTTCTCTCAACACTTTGTCGCGCTGTCTGTCACTTCTCCTTGATTACAAAGGCACTGATACACATAGACACCAACAAGCTAGTGAAAGGCTCCCAGTGTAAGCCCACCTCTCAACCTGTGTCTTAATTCCTGTAACACAAGCAGGGTAGTCACTGCAACATTAACGTTTGATATTGATAAAGAGATATTGACTAACCAAACAAAACAGATAAGATTATAAGTTTGGGGTTCGTAATATGGTAAGGTATACATTCTTTTACATATTCTGTCTTGAGTTCAGTTATTTAAAAGAAATGTGTAACCCAGCCAAGGAAGATTTTGTTTTTAAACAGGCTTTGAGTTTGTTGTCATCTAATATGCTCAACAGTTTCTTACGCTTCTGCAAGAGTGACATATTGTGTTGACATACAATCAGTGGAACATTTCTAGCTGGCTGATAACTATAACTCTCCTGTAGATTCAATCAAGTACAGTAATACCAGTTACTGTACCTAGTATCGAGTGCATAGTTGAACGTACTTTTTGTGATTGGTCTAATGTAAAATCCTAACACTTTCAGATCCTGGATTTTTGATTTTCATGAGCTGAAAGTCATAGTCATCGAAATTAAAACAAAAAAAAGGCTTTAGATATTTCCTTTATCTAGAATATATATGAACGTTTCACTTTTCTATTTCTTTTTTTTTACTTAATTACAGAAACAAATGAATTTTTCCACGATATTCACATTTTTTGGAGATGCACCTGTATATTATCTTTTCAATTCAAACGGCATCTTTCCGAATCAAAGCCCATTGTTTACGCTCAGGGCTTCATCAGGGGCAGATCCAAGTGACTAATCAAAAAACACCACCAGTAATGCATCTTTTATAAAACGGGTACAAAGCTGCATCTGCACGTTTTGATTTTATAGCTCAGGATTAGCCACTGCACATCCTGATCGCCAGCAGCCGACACTCATTGAGAACAGTGTACAATTTCTGTTAAAATTGAAAGCACTCTTTCTATTTATAGCTTAGCCCCACATTTGGGTTTGTGCTCAATTTGAGAACTTTCAGTTCAAATCATCCAGTCTCTCTGTGCACCATAGGGACATCATAGAGCCTCCCCTCTCTTCTATGTTTATTCACCCACATCGTTCTTTATCTGTCTTTTCTTTTCTGTGTTACAGCTTCAGATGCTGGGCTATGATGTCAGCTGGGCCGCTTTCAACATCGTTGAAGTCATGAGTTCCTCCAAGTTCACATACAAGGTACAATTTGAATATAAGTCTCTGAAATGTAGATCTCAGAATGTTCCGCCTGATCGCTTTCTGGACAAAACTGGCAATAGGCTTTTTTTTTATTTTGCTGTAATGGATCGTTATGAACTAAATGTTGATTGCACAATGTAATGGCTATAGAATAATGACACCACCGTCATTTAGATATTTTGTCTGCCACTGGGCACAAAATCTCTCGGGATAATGAAGGCAGACTCTCACTCCCGTCAGGCTGGCTGTCTGGCACCATTTCCGTCTGCTGTCCCGTCTCCATTACAGACTGAATGAGTAAAAATCACATTTTAACCTGTGTCACTGGTAGTTGCTACTCTGAGGAAAACAGAACAATTACACCACATGAAAATACTTTGGGGGGGAAAGTTATCTGTTTCCATAGTATGACATTATGACCAGGGCTGCAACTATCAATTATTTTCATTTCTGAATAATCTGCCAATTACTGTTTAAGATTAATCGCTCTGTAGACATGGTATTGTTCAGACCTTAGCCAACCAAATGTTGAGCTACACTAAATACTTTGTTAATCGATTAATAAAACAGTTGGTGATAGTTTTTTTTTTATCAGTCTAAAAAACTGTACTTTTTCCGTAGAATAAAATTACATTTCTCCACATAGATGCTGACCCAAAAATAGCGGAGTAGTATCAGCTGATCCTATATATTGTGTTGGTAAATCTCCATGGAACTGCTACAGGTTGATGAATGTTTGTAATAATAGGTTTTATAATAGCACCAATATATAATGCCCTCTGCTTTCTCTTCCTACAGAGGATTGGCTACCTGGCGGCCTCGCAGTGCTTTCATGAGAGCACTGATGTCATCATGCTGACAACCAATCAGATCCGAAAGGTCAGTGATTTTTAAAAAAAAATTTATTTCCATTCTGCCCCCTCGTTGACTGTTTTTCATCCCTCTGCCAACATTTTCAGTCTCATGAGCTGTTGCTATTTTTACCTTTTTGTTTCGCAGGATCTAAGCAGTCCCAACCAGTATGACACAGGTGTTGCCCTCACCGGCCTGTCTTGTTTTGTGACCCCTGACCTGGCTCGGGACCTGGCCAATGACATCATGACACTGGTGAGTCATGGAAAAGAGTTTTACCAACAAGGACAGCTCTGTTGCATTTTTCCAAACACAATTTCTCCATTTAAGTTCTCCTGCATCTTTATTGACCTCAGATATTCACATTCAGGAGATTGAACTCAACTGTCCGTACTCTTTTTTGTTTTTTTCCTTGCCCTAGATGTCCCACACTAAACCCTACATCAGAAAGAAAGCGGTGTTGATCATGTACAAAGTGTTTCTGAAGTACCCTGAGTCCCTGCGCCCTGCTTTCCCCAGGCTCAAGGAGAAACTGGAGGACCCAGACCCAGGTATCAGGAAAGACACTGCATGGTAGACTCAGCTGGAAACACCGATGGGCAGGCGTTCTCTGTCACCTGAACCCCATGAATTATTCAGCAACTAAGAATATGAGATTAAAGAAGGCTCATTTGTAAAACTGCCAGGGCTTGTCTGGGAATATTCAGCGACTCACAGGACTTTTTTTGTTGCACAGATAAAAGCATTTCACCGGACATTTATCTGGCAGTGGTGGTGTCACACTTGTTTACTGTGTCAGAGAGGCAATATTTACTGGTCAGTTTCTGAAAGGGCTTTGTTAATGACTAATGTAGAGATTTTATACTGTGTTATACTGCGATATTAGAGCTGCGCTGTTTTGTAGCCGCTATACTTAATTCACCCTAAATGAGTCAACACAAAAACCCTTGTTTTAAACTTCAAGCTATGTCCGATACAGTTTTTATTCTCCATTGATTCTGCCAGCTTTATATATTCTTTTTTTTATAATGAATTTATCTATTTATTTGTTCTTATCCAATTTATTTTCTACTCTATAGGTGTCCAGTCTGCAGCAGTAAATGTTATCTGTGAGCTGGCTCGGAGAAATCCCAAGAACTATCTGTCCCTGGCCCCCCTCTTCTTCAAACTCATGACCTCCTCTACTAATAACTGGGTTCTCATTAAGATCATCAAGCTGGTATGTCAACAGGATACAAGAAAACTGCCTTTTTAAAGTTCCTGGATCTGTGTTGAAATTATATATGTGGTCTTATATTTATCTCATGTAAGAGATACATGGCAACATACTCTGTACTGTGCACAACCAAGACTCGATTCTTGTTTGACACTCCCTATATTGCACCAACCATGCAGGGATAAATCCCTCTGAAAAGAGGAATTGATACTATTTCCTCTACCAATGTTTGCCTTAGTCGACTAAAATGCAATGAAGTCACATGACTGGTGGTATACATAGCAACTTGTATTCATGTGAACAGAGAAAGTGTCAAATATAAATTAGCACATTTTCACAATGCAACTCCTTGAATCTCTCAGTGATTATGATCAGACAGGAAACTATTCAAGGGGAATTTTTATTTTAGAGTCGTTCAAAAACCTTCTTTTTAGTAAACTCTGCGTACACAAACAATGTTCTCAATGCTCGTGTTTGTGTGTAGAGACCCTGGTGACTCTACAAGCAAAGTTTCATGTTGTGTTGAACCTTCTTAGTGTTTTAAAAATGGCGATTTTGATGCTAGCATTAAAGTTCCCCTGCACCCCATTGAAAATTAGCTTGCCCAAAAACGAAACTATGGTAAATCTTAAAAGTGCCTCTTTCGTCGTAATTACACTTTTTACACGAAGGTTTGACTCGTATTCAATCGCAAATAAAGCCTTGGTTGCTTTTTGGCGAGAGTTTCACTTTAAGTCTGATGTAAGAGATATTCATCTGTGTGTCACGGCACTTTCTGTGTGTCTTTTATAGTTTGGTGCACTCACACCACTGGAGCCACGGTTGGGGAAGAAACTGATTGAACCTCTTACGAACCTTATCCACAGGTGAGATGAAGACCTTTAATTATTAACGTCATCACAGCAGTTTGATCTGATGGTTTGATCACTAATAATTTGCACTCCCTCTCTCTGTTTCTTACCCCGTCCTCCTCTCTCACAGTACATCTGCCATGTCTCTGCTGTATGAATGTGTCAACACTGTGATTGCAGGTTAGTACTGGTATAGTGTACAATGTAGTGATCTCCTTCATCCTGAATGTGTGTTTGGTGTAATAGTTAAAGCAACATTATGCGAGAATAAGTGCAACAACACGAGACATAACTAAACGAGCCAGCTAATATTACTTTCTAGTCCCAACAGCAGGAAGACCAGCTTGGCGTCTGTCTGACACCTTTTTTTCACAAAACCTTTGCCAACAACCAAAAGTAATTCCAAGATTTACTGTTGTCTGGCCTCTTCTCTTTTTTCCTCTTAGCTTTCCATCTTCATTAGAGGTTTCTGAGCCCAGTTCTGTAGCCTACTCACCCATTTTGCTAGCTGCATGTCTGAGTGAGCTAACTAGCAAATAGTAGCTACAGTAAACAGCAGTTAGGGATTACTTTGTCAACGGGGAAAGTTATTTGTCCATCCGGAAACTCTGTAAATCAAGTTTAGGTAGAGCAGCTTGGAGACAACAGAGGGAAGGACAGAGTGTTTTCTCCTTAAAATATGATCCAGTTTTTTCTGAGTAGGATTGATACATGTCAGTGTACCATCAAAATTATTTTGAAGCTGTTATTTTAAGGTTAAATAGTTCCATAATGTTGCTTTAACAACAATATCAAAATCTTTAGCATCAAGTTGTTGTCTCTTATAAACAAATGTAGACCAGTTCCACATCTTTACAAGGTTTTTTTTCCACAGTGAGGTCTAATATCTTCTTTGTCCCACTTTACAGTGTTGATTTCCTTGTCCTCTGGGATGCCTAACCACAGTGCTAGTATCCAGGTAAGCCTGTGAGATCCATTTCTTCTGCACCTTCATGTGATTTAGATGTTGATAATAAACCTCTCCACTCCAGTTGAACCAGATTGCATGCTTTCACCAGAGACACAGCAACTGTCATACAGGCCAGCAAGACTCATAAAGCTGTTCTTGTGACTGTCACTAAAGCATGAAAAAGTAATTTTGCACCATACAGTGTAGGCCCCATTTCTTCCACTTCTGTTGGTCTGCCTGCATGACAAGAATGAAACTGTTGTTGAAAAGGGTTACATTGATGTTAATACCCTGCCCCTTCCTTCTCTCTCTGTTTCTCTCTGTCTGTATCTGTCTCTCCCTCCTCAGCTCTGTGTGCAGAAACTGCGAATCCTGATAGAAGACTCGGACCAGAACTGTGAGCCCTCTGTCAATGCCTGCAGTGTGTCATTTTCTCATTGTCTGCGTGTTTCTGGAACAGTTCATCCTCTTAGACGACAACAACGTAGACCCCCTGACTCTGGATAACTCGAACCTTATTACCTTCCCACTCCCAATTAAGTGGCCTGCATAGAATACCATTTCACTTGAGTCACATCTACCCCTTTCATACAGAAATCCTGTGTTTGACACATGAAGTGAACAACATACAGCAAAGTCTTTCTGGTTTGTTGGTTCAATCTGAAAAGGGTTTCTAGTTTGTGCTTCACAAACATAGGGCTTGGCTCAATAAATACACTCCCAGTTGAAGCTGGGCATGCTGAATCCAGCCATTCGAGTTATCTGGACACCCATAGATAGATAGTTGTGTGTGTAGACCATAGACCTCTGTTAATAGAGCAGACTGCACCTGTGGTTTTAGGTTTTGTTTATCCTTGCACTGCGTTTCTTATTGGCTCTCATAGCTGCTTGGTTAACACTTTTCAATGCATCTATGTGAAGTAGGTAAAAGATCACACCCTCTCTGGACCGTGAAGATGCTTTGCTCATGAAATAAGTAAGGTAAAGTTACACACATGAGGCTGTAAAGGCCATAATGGAAGTCCTTCCATCACTTCACAGGCAAAACTGGAAGACATTTAAGTTTAATTTAGACGAAATGAATGAAACCAGCAGTGTCATTCTTAATGCTTTAGATGTATTGCAATGTATGTCCATGTTTTTAGATATATTGTGTGCTGACGCGAACATCAGCTGCAGTAGATTTATTCGTCTCTTATGTCACTCTAAATTCATTTCCAAATGTTCTCAATGAACAGAAATAATCCTAAAAAGGCATCAAGTGAAGCCAGCAGTGTAGTAAACAATCTTTGAAATGTCGGCTTTGTCCATCTCACATTTCATTGCTCAGTTTCACCTTTCTCACTTCTTTTTCAATTCTCTTCTCATAGCAGAGGTAGATTTAGAGGCTGCCTCTCAGCGTCCGGTCATTTCTGCATACGTATTCACTGCAGTGACCGGCCTCGCCCCAAGGTCACTACCATCACACACCTATTGATCCAAGAACCTGAGAGGCATTTGTCTCTGCCAGATTAGATGATCGACAGAAACTCGTGACTCAGCAGATTTCAGCATCTTTAAAAACCTGTTTGGGGTGTAGGAAAATCACCTGGGGATACAACGGAGGATGAAGCAAAACGAAACTACTGTGTCCAGTGTCTGTGTGTGTGTTTGTGTGTTGTACCGTTTGTATGTGTTTGTGTTTGTGTGTCCTTTACATTGTCCTGTTTGTTTTGTGTTCCTTTCCTTTGTGATATTTAGTTTATTTCACTTCCATATGATTTAATAGATAGTATATGCAACCAGCGAGGCTTTATAGAGCTACTTGATGTAATGTAGTATAAACTGAATATACTTTATATACAACCAAAAATTTTATCACCTCAAATCATGTTTATATATCAGAGGAGCTTGAATAAGACAACCTTATGAAGACAAACTTGTTGTTAATGCAGAGAATAATCTCAGGTATGACAAGATAGAAGTAGATATACTTTTGCTTGGTTAGGTTCGGAGAAATAAGGGCCAATGTATGACTGTTTTTAAATATGCTAAGGCAATGTGTATTGATATATTTCTTTAGTGAAGTACCTGGGCCTGCTGGCCATGTCAAAGATCCTGAAGACCCACCCCAAGTCAGTACAGTCTCATAAGGACCTCATCCTCCAGTGTTTGGATGACAAGGATGAGTCCATCCGCCTGAGAGCTCTGGACCTGCTCTATGGCATGGTATGTAGCACACATGTTCATACACATCAGTTTGTTTATATCAGCATTTCTGGTACCATATAATCTTGGTTCCACTGTCAGATTTTATTTCAGAAAATTACCTCAATTGTTAGAGCGCTTGACTGCAGAGTTCACCTGTTATTTGCACTGTTTTATGAGACTTAATTTACTTGATTTGTTACTATAGCTTTGTTGGGGAATTGCACAAGTTGCTGGGCAGCTTCTCCGTGGCATAGAAACAAGACAAGTTCTGTGATTTATACATTGTATTAGATTTGATGTGGTCAGCTGGGCTCTCTTAGTTTTAAAGCTGTTTTGAAATTGTTCTCTCTGCCAAAGAAAAATGAATAATCTCTTTTGAATTCTTGCAAATGGTCTGACTTTTGTTGAACCCTTTTGTGCTCTCCAAGGTATCCAAAAAGAACTTGATGGAGATTGTAAAGAAACTGATGCTGCATGTGGACAAAGCAGAAGGAACCACCTACAGAGACGAGCTGCTCACCAAGATCATAGACATCTGCAGCCAGAGCAACTACCAGTACATCACCAACTTTGAATGGTCAGTCTCGCAGCAGTTACTCCACACCAGCATCGTCACATATTTAATTCTGACTTTGATGTTATTTTCCACTCTGTGACACGTTTTCCCACTTGTGCTTCTTCTCATCTGCCTGACAGGTACATCAGTATCCTCGTGGAGCTGACCCGATTAGAGGGCACACGGCACGGCCACCTCATCGCCTCTCAGATGCTGGATGTGGCTATTCGGGTCAAAGCCATCCGAGGCTTTGCTGTTGCCCAGATGGCCACTCTACTGGACAACGCCCACCTGTTGACAGGCAACATGCAGCGAATGGGCATCTGTGAAGTGTTGTATGCGGCAGCCTGGATCTGTGGTGAATTCTCAGAGTACGTTGATTTATCTCATTGGAATGTCCCTTTACATACTAGTGTAAGACGAAAGAAGGCGTAAGCACAAGAAAGCAGTGAAAGCGAAGGGGAATGTCCGGTAATTCAGCCATCCTACATGAAAAATGCAAGACAGTATTTTGAAATAGGATATCCCATTACCCCAGTAGATTTAACAGTGAAGCCAGAGGGAAATGACTGACCGCTTGGTTTAGATCCAGCACTCTGGACATCTGTATTTTCTTCCTCTTCTGTCATCCAGGTGAAAAATACTAGCCCAGTCCTAGCAGTCTAAGCTGATTGACAGTTGACGCTTTAGTTTTCTTTACACACAGCAATACAAGTCCATCTCTAAATTGAATGACCATTTTCTAAGCTCTTTAACACACTTGCTTCTTTTTATTAAACCTTCCGTTCTGGGAAATTGCATCAATATTGTGATTCAGTGTAGTTTTTAGTCAGGCTTTGTCTCAATCTACACTGTTTTCTTAGACACTTGGAGAACCCGATGCAGACACTGGAGGCCATGCTGAGGCCTAAGGTGGCCACGCTACCAGGCCACATCCAGGCCGTGTATGTGCAGAACGCAGCCAAGCTGTTTGCCACCGTGCTGAAGAGCCAGGAGGGGAACACAGACAGCACAGCAGCACAGGAAACGAGCCAACTGATGATAGACAGGCTGCCGCTGTTTGTCCAGAGCGCCAACCTGGAGGTGCAGGAGAGGGTAAGATGGCGATCCACATAGTGTAGATGCTTATTTTTTGTTTGGCCTTGTAGACAAGTTTACCTACTAACTAGAAAACTGGTAAATGAATCTGCCTATCTTCACATCTGTCTCATCCTTTGTCCTTAGGCGTCTTGCATCCTGCAGCTGGTCAAGTACATCCAGAAACTGCAGCAGAAGGACGTAGAGGTAGCGGAGGAGGTCAGTGCTCTGTTTGCTGGAGAGCTCAACCCTGTAGCCCCCAAGGCACAGAAGAAAGTGCCTGTTCCTGAAGGGTGAGTCAGCTCATTAAAAAAAACACTACATTTTAAGTTTGTCGTGACTGTAAACCCACAAGCACGTGTTCATAATTTTGAAGTGTAACTGAGTTTCTTTGTGCAGTCTGGACTTAGACTCGTGGATCAACGAGCCTCCATCTGAAAGTGAGTCTGAGGACGAGCAGCCCAAGGCTATCTTTGCCAAGGAGGAGCCTAAACACTCCCGTCCCCGTCGAGAAGAGGTGGACGAGAAGGAACTTGCAAAGGTAAGCTGGTTGATGATTGTGGCATTTTCAAATCGATCAAGAAATTTAGTTTTATGAATGGCATGAGTTTCTGTGTTGGGCTCAGTGATGTTTGATGCCCCTGACATTGTCTGCAGTCTTAGCAGCTGCCTTTTTTAAAGGCTTTGACAAGTCATGATTGTGGTATTTACTGATGTATTATGCTGTAAAACAGAACATCAAATTCTCTGAAGCAGATCTTATTCCAGGTGTCTAACCAAAAACCTAAAAAAATAACCCACTGACTGTGAGATGAGGGAACTGAAAGTGAAAAATGCTAAATCATCTCCGGGTTCTAAGACTCATGTCTACAAACTTTGTTGCAGTGTGTATAACAGTTACCACTCTTTTCATGTTTGAATTATTTAGGTCTTAAATGTTTACATAAGAATCCCTTTAATGGTTTTAGTTTTGTTATTGTCATATAAATAAAAAAAATTGTGTGGGTTTGTATGTTGTAGTGTAATTTTATTTTTACCGCATCTAACTGGAAATAGTCAAGACATTCATATAAGATGCAAAAATTGGACATAAAATCTAAACACACAATCATGCAGTCCTTATCTATTTATTGACTATCTCTGAGTTCTGCTGTAAATCTGGCTCGCCATGTGGTTCCCCCTTTCATGCTTTAAATGAGGAAAGATTTGCCTTCATTGATTAATTCATGCAGCTGTTTTTTTTTCCCCCTCAACTCTCAGAGGAGAGAAGCCAGGAAGCAGGAGCAAGCCAACAACCCATTCTACATCAAGGCCTCCCCATCCTCTCAGAAGGTGTGCTTACCCAGAGAACACATCTATATTGAATCCAGTCTGCTTCAGGCCTGGATTGACGAAATGTGTACAATAACAAACAGCGTGTATTAAGAGCAATTCATGCTTTATGTGGATGTTTCTTCTCTGTAGGTGTACCAGGAAGCACCAGGAGTGGAGCACATCCCAGTCGTACAGATTGACCTCAGTGTGCCTCTCAAAGTCCCAGGTGAGACACTGTTTTAAGACTATAGCAAAACCCTCACTTTGCTTAATTTATAGTGAAATCAAAATGGCTTTACTTTACTTAACTTTCATTGTACTCAAAGTCACAGTTAAAAATGATGCTATTTTTCCCTTTTATCTTTATCAGTCCTTACTCTGCTGATTTTCTTTTTATATTTGTTGAATTGTTAAAATAAAACTGCACACGTTGCTTTCATTTGTCCCGCAGGTCTGCCCATGTCTGACCAGTACGTGAAACTGGAGGAGGAGCGTCGGCAGAAAGAGAGGGCAGAGAAGAAAAAGAAGGAGAAGAAGAAGAGGAAAGAAAAGCGCAGCGGACGAGGGAAGAAACATGATTCGGGCCCAGAAAGTGAGGAGGACATCACACCTGCGCACCAGGTCGACATTGTTACCGAGGAGATGCCAGAGGTACACTTGACACTTAATTTAACTTGATTTGACAGCCACCCTCCCTCATAGTATTAAAAGTACATTTGATTGCAGATTGATTCTGTATACTACAGTTTCTTTTACATAAGGCTGTAATTTACTGTGAAAAGATGCAAGAGACATCCGTTCTCCACTCTGAATTATATTGCTGTTCACACATTACTCTGACCTCATAATTGACCAAAGTACAACTATTGAGATTGAATGTGTCTCAGTCAGAATTAAATACCTTAATTGCTTGTTTAAACTATTGGTTTCTCAGCTCTGAGACTGGAAGTCAATATCTCAACAGATGTCTTCACGTTTTGTGTGTTCGAAGATATAGATTTATTTAGGAAGTTATTAACTCTGTTCATTGATTTCACCTTCTCATTACTTCAGAATGCCTTACCCAGTGATGATGATGACAAAGACCCTAATGACCCTCATAAAGCCCTGGACATCGACCTGGACAAGTGAGTCACACTGTGTAGATCCTAATTCTACACGTAGTCAAGACTTTTGTGAAAATGAACTCTTGATTTAAGCACATAATGTAACCTGTCATTTACCGACTGAGCTAACCAACCAGATTTAGCGCTGAGCAACACTGATGTCAAATCCTATAAAATTTCTTCATAATCTGGATATTTTCTGCATTTATTCCTGACCTAG
The DNA here is from genome assembly GCA_903131615.1 of Diplodus sargus. NCBI lineage: Eukaryota > Metazoa > Chordata > Actinopteri > Spariformes > Sparidae > Diplodus > Diplodus sargus. The sequence continues at coordinate 7,333,151 of CAEMYA010000103.1, forward strand.
TGCCGAGCCATAATGTCACAGTCGATGTGACTTCGCCCTTTCCCTCCTCTCATTCCTTCTCATGCCGTTCTGCTTTCTGCTTCCTCCTCTCTATGCCTACACACACCCATTTACTGCCTCTTTGTGTGGGCAGCTTGGTGGAAGCGGCTGCACGCAGGTGAGTTGCACCTCAGCCAGAGGACCTGGGCTCCGACTTCACATGGATTGCCTCTCTTTCTATCTCTCTAAATAGCTGTCTTGCTCGTCCGACTAATGTAGCTGTTCTTTCTTTTACTTGTTTGGAGTTTGCAATACCTGCTTCCTCGTTTTGCTCTTCTTTCCCCGTATTATCAATGTTCATAGGCTCATTATAGCCTAAAATAATATCCAGTATGCTTTTGCTCTTACCCTGCTTCTATAAGCTTGACAATATCAGCAGCATATCACTCTGTTCCTGTACTTTTAAGGTAGAAGTATTTTCATGAAAGAAGATATCTCTTTCATAAGAGTGTCTTAGGGTCATAGAAATCAAATTGACTGCTGCTGACGTTCTCAGGACTTCTTTCACTACCTGCCCTCCTGGAATAGGTTCCTGAAAGCATTCTGACTCTTGTTTCCTCAGATCCTCAGCATCACTGTGCTTTTAGGAAACTCATCCCAGGGGCTAGGTAGTACAGTTGTTTTGCTCACATTTCCAAGGTTCTACTCAGTAGAGTTTAATAGACTTGCCATGCCTCCAAATTCTCCCCAGCTGTTTTTTAAGTGGACGCTCCCTGTCTGACCTTGGTGGAAATGACATGCACATGTGCCCTTCATTGGTTTATTGTACAGGATTTGGCAGTAGATTAAGAAATGATTTTTTTCAGTAGTTTTTTTTAAACATCTGGAGAAAAATGTAGTAGTAGTCATACATTTATATGCCATAGCTTTCATTCACCGACAGCTGTTCTCAATAGAAACGTCTCTCTAATAGTTTTAACATTATTAGTCAGATGACTGACTAATTTAGTGGTATAAAAGTCTGCTTCTGCCGTCAGTCTCAGGCCTGATGTCCCTTTTGTAGAACGTTTCTAGAAACGACTGCATATATTGGACATTACTGTCATGTATACAGACACGAACATTCTATGAAAGCTCCTGTTTTGTTTCCTACAGTAAATGACTACAAGGTGTGTACACATGCACATTTATCAATGTTTTTAGCATCATTGGTGAATTTGAACCCAGAGTACATGTTATGACATTGGAGTATTATTTGAGTGTTTGTGTGGACTTAGAGAGCGCATACCTCCGCTAGACCCAACAGTCCCCTTTAATTCAGTCAGGCCTTATCAGTGTTGCTACTTCTGAATCTCCATGATCTCAGTGGCACATTGGTGGCAGGTGCAGGTTTCTACCCCTATTTGTTATAGATGCTGAAAAAGGACTAGCTAACTAACATATTTAAATCCGCTCAACATAGATTTTTATTAGGATCCACATTAAATATAAGTCACTCATATATTATATATTCAGACAACTGAATTACAGCAGTTTTTCCATCATCATTCATGCAAAGAGAAATTAATGGAAATGTGAAGAAACACATTGTCTCGTAATGTTTAAGGAAGTGCAAAACACATAAAGCACAATGTGATATATTCTAGGCCAAGACCCATCCAACCAACCAACCAACAAACAGACATGGGTAAAATCAGTACCTCCAATAAAGACCAATACAATTATTACTATCCAGGCTGGGATAAATGACATATATCATTGTGTCTTTATAGAGAATAACCAGCAGGGGGCTGCAGTGCTTGTCATTACCTCTTTAAAGGGTCAGGCATGGGGAAATGAACTTAACAGTTCTTATCATTTCAATATGGAGTAATTTATTTTGTAGTTTCTAGCTGTCTGGGAATTCCAAATGCTTCTAGCTCTGTTGGGAGAATGGCTTACCTCAGTGCTTTGAATGAGACCTGGCTGCTGCACAGTGAAGAATATGTGCCTGAATACAGAGGATTGCTGCCCCCTACAACCCTTGTTCCCCTTTTCTAACAGATGAAAAAAACAGGAAGTTAAAAAAATGTTTTCCAGATGATGGCACTAACTCCAAGTGGAGCATCATTACCTTGTACATCTTCATCAAAACAAAGTCAAATTGTGTAACTGCGCATGTTTGTTCATCCAGGCCACTTGCAGACAGTGAGAAGCTACCAGTCAGGTCACACCGTGCAGCAGAGGCTCCAAAAAGCCCAACCGAAGATGGAGATGCCGCTTCACAGGAGCCCAAGAAGAAGAGCAGCAAAGAAAAGAGAGAGAAGAAGAAGGACAAAGACCGGGACCGGAAGGTGAGGATATCAACATTATTCTTGTGTCTTCTTGGAAACCACACTCGCCTCATTCTGTCGAACTGATTAAACAGCTTCTCAAAACCAGTAAATCATTTTTATGAAGCTGTCTCAGTAAGAGGAAAAACAATAAGGAGAGCTGTCAACCATGATGACATGATGAGTCAGCGGTTGAGATTCCCAACCTTATTGTGACATGTAGCTGAATTTATCCTCTTGTTTTTTTGGCAGAAGAGCAAAGAAGAGAAGAAGAAGAAGAAACACAAACATGAAGAAAAGGGGGAAGATCTTCTCGGGGGTGAGGCAGAGGAGCCGGTGGTCCAATCAGAAGAAACCAATGAGGTGGCAGCACCACCCACTTCTACTAGTACTGAGGTACGTCCTTACAAAAGGGTGGAGCAAGGCTGTTTCCTACCTAGCAACAGAGATTTTGTTTTTTAGATCTGATTTGATCCAGAATTCTGATCAAATTAAATAATCTAATGTAAGATTCCTGATTTAAAAATGGCTTAAGAATACCATTATTCTACAATTTCTGCTAAAAGGTTTTCATGCCAACAGATATCTTTGATCATTGTCATTGACTCAACGCTCCCATTGCTTCTTCCCAGCCCGTCTTTCAATCAGCTTTAGTGATCAAGTATCAGTGTCCTGGTAGCTGACTGTGTGGCCTCTTGCCAAATACTTGATTTATTCATGAAATAGAACAGTGTAATCTCTGTGTCCATTTTCATGAATAGTAGAAAGATACAGAACCTGTTTGGCCCTCACCTCCTCGCACTCCTCTCCCTCCCTCCCTCTTCTAGGTTTCGGATCTGGATTTCTGGCTCTCAAACGCTCCAGTGCCCTCTAACACCCAGGTTGAGTCGCCCCCCTCTCTCTCTCTCTTTCTCTCTCCCCCCCCCCATCTCTCTCTTATACACTCATCACTATGTCCCTCCTTCATATCTCCCATGTTTTCAAAATCTACCTCATACATTGGTTTTTGCCTTACGTTTTCTCTCTATTGCCTTTTGGTTTGGATCACTTGTTTGATTTGCACATCTTCCTCACCCTTTTGACACAACTTCCTCTTTTTCACAGGTCACAAACACTTCCCTCTCTCATTCTCCAGCCTTCCTATGTTTTCTAGCATGTGTGCACAGTATGTGTGTGTTTGTCTCAAAATGCCAGTGGTTCTCTTCCTCAGCTTTTGTTTTGCTCGCTGGGTGTCGTGTCGTTCTTGAGGTCAAAGTAAATGTTGTTGTTGTTGTGTCAGTGGTGGCGACGAGTGAGCGGAGGTTGTCTGAGGTTCCCTGGAAACTGGTCTGGAGTCAGTTTCTTGTTATTCCTGTCGTCACCACATGTGTCCTCTGACTGCTTCCTCCATGATCACATGTGGGGTCTTGCTTGTCTTTGTTTCTGTTTGACCTTTCGAGTGTCAGAACTGTACACAGTGAAACACAAAAATTCCTTGAAGTAGAAGTATTTACGGTAACTTGTGGAATTTTTGGACACTTGTGGCGCTGTGGAGCATTGTTCTTGTGAGCAAGTCTCTGATTTGTTTGTACACGCACAGATGCACACATTGACAGTGCAATAACCAAATTTCAGACTATTTTGTTGATCGACATTTGATGTGGTAATGTAGCCACACCCCGACAAAGGCAGTGAAGAAGAAGGCTGCAAGCTATTAAGTATCAGTGTAAAGTATTATGGATTTTTGCAGATCATTTAGGATATGCATTCAATGTCTGTTAGACCTCAAGGATGCATAACACATTTTAAATCACAGCACACGCAACAACAAATCACACCAACTTTAATTGCAAGGCAAGTGTATTTATATTCTGACAGAAGGCAATTGAAAGTGCTTTACAAAGACATAGAAATGCATTAAAATAAGATATGAATATATTAAGCAATTCAAAAGGCAATAAAAGCAAAATTAAATAGGTGTAGGCACACCTGACAGATTTGTGGGTGCATGTGTGACTTGTCACTCTCGAGCCCTGCTTTCCCTTGAAATGTACACGTGTTGTTAACACTGATGTTGCACCTTTGGGTGTTTTCAGTGAAACCAGGCCTGTTGGCCATTTTAACTTTGGTTTTGAGGAATTCCTTTTTGAAATGCGTGAGCTGTCAGCCCCAAAGTCAGAGCACTTCTGACCTAGAAACAGGGGAAGACATTCCTCAACATGTCAATGTGGAAAACTTGTTTTGCTGTCACATGAGCAGAAAAGATCAGAATTGCTTCATAGGGCGCTACATAAGCAGATACTGTACGTTGACTGTTAGTAGAATCCTGTAGATCAGGCTTTTTTAATCTGTGTGGCTGTTTGTAACAATGATCCAGCGGTCCCAAAGTCACTGCACATGTACAGACACCTACAGACATACAGCATACTTGTTGGCTCATTTTGCAGTTCAGCTCTTTTGGTGGTTTTGTAGTCTTGCATGTAATGTTCTCAATGTAGTAGGTTTATGTTTGTGGTATCACAGAGCGCAGTAGGTTGCAGCTGATCATGAATGGCGTTTTTATGAATGGCTGAGTGGACTCACTAACTTCACTTACCTCTATTGACACAGAATTGGCAAACACTACTGTATGTGTTCCATGCTATGGTTGTTCACTGCTAATGCCTAAGTGTTTTTTTGTGGTTGTGTGTGTGTGAACAGGAAACAGCGACAGTAGCAGCAGCAGAAGCAGCCCCCGTGCCCGAGGCCACCTCTGGCACGGCGCCAGACTCCGAGCCCGATGAGCCCAAAGACACTGAGATGGAGGAGACTGTGAGTCACCACCGATGATGCGATAATTACCAAGTAGAAAGTCGGGCTGCAGTGCTAGAGACTCCAGTTCACAGTGACCTGACAGGATGCAGATTATTGGCAGCTCTTATTCTCACAAGTTTGTGTAAATGATGTATCAGAGACCTGCCAGTTCGTCTGGGGTCTCTAGAAGAATTCTACCAGCAGCCATGTTTCAGTTTTTTAATCTCGATGAATTTCTAATCAGCTGTCTCCATGTTCCTTGTGGGTTTCCAATGATAAGAAGTCCTCCAAACACAAGAAGAAGAAGCAGAAAAAGGAGAAGGAAGAGAAGGAGAAGAAAAAGAAGAAGAAGCATCATCACCATCATCACCACGGCGATGGAGGTGGAGAAGAGTCGGTGCAGAATGGCACTGTGGAGGAGGAAGAGCCTCTGCCGGTCAGTGTTTGTCATCAGTGTTGCATCATCAGCCTTACCTCTCTGAAGAATAAGAGCTCTACCTGCTTTTAATTTATGTATTGATAAAGTGGCATCCTTGCGTCATTCTGTACTTTCCTCTTGGTTTCATTTTGTTATGAAGCCACAATTTAGTTAATTCTGAATGAAGGCAGTATCCTTTCTCATCATTCTGATCTTTACCCTCACACACACACACACAC
>CAEMYA010000103.1:7339592-7352598 GCA_903131615.1 Diplodus sargus
AAAAAAAAAAAAATCAACATATGCAGATTTCTCCTTTTCTCTCTCTCTGTTTAAAGATGATGGAGGATGCTGATGAGGTACTTCTTAAAGTTCTGTCGGTGACAGAATATTAATAAATCTCTTTTCTAGCTGCTCTCTGTTGTTGTTGCTCTTCAGACTTGCCTCTGGCAGACTATACAAGTTTCTAAGAATGATTCTGTTCTTGTGATTTTCTCCTTGTGCTTCTCAGACTGGTTTCTTGGAAACAGTGATGTGTGCTTTGGTGTTGGTTGTATGAATCAGATTTGCTGTGTTTACTGTAAGCCTTCTCTCAGTAGCTCAGTTTATAAAACTCAATGAGTGAGGTTTAGACGGAGTTTCATCAGGACCTCCTGGTATAAATAAATGTATTCAAAAATCAAAAATGGTTTTCTGCTTCCTTTCTCTTACTAAGGTGTACGACATCCAGGGAAATCTTCAGGATGGCAGTCAGGTGGTGGTGTCTGTAATATTTGAAAACAAGTGTGACAGCTTCCTCAAATCCATGGAGTTCAACGTCCTGGACTCCCTCAACTCCAAGCTACAGAGGCCAGAGGGGTCGGGTCCACATGATGGCCTGACTGTCCCCTTCCAACTTCCACCTGGTCAGTGATAGTTTGTAAAATGCAGATCTTCAATAGAAGGTTTGATTTCCCTATAAAACACGTGAACAAATATGTGGTGCATTTTGTCATTGTGTTCTAATTTTCTAGTTATCAAATGTCAAGTTTTCACTAATTTAACAGTTGGAAGCAGACATCAGTGGGAAGCTTTTTGTGTTCAGTACACTGAGATGAGACCTCACTTAGTTGTCAACTTTGTGCTTCAGGGGTCTCCAATGAGGCGCGATTTGTCTTCACTGTGCAGAGCATCGTTATGCCACAGAAGCTGAAGGGAACCCTCACCTTTATAGTAAAGGTCAGTAGGAAAACACGGATAACGCAAAAACAAACTTGGTTTATTTTTTCATGTTTTGCTATCGTATTTAAAAGCTGTGACTGGTTTCAAATATTATTGTTTGATTATGATTTCTTAATTTTTTAATGCTCTAACATTCTCTGCTTTTTCAGTATCGTTAATTTAGCTGCTACCCGCCCCCACAGTGTCAAACATAAATCAGACTGGTTGGATCTTGTTTCCATTTTGCTGATTCCAATGATGTGTTTAAACATCTCAAGGTCAGCAGGGTGGCGCAGTGTTATAGAAACTGTGTACTTCAGCTTTGACCCTTCACCCAGATCACTGCAGGCTGAAGAAGAATCAATCAAGTGCCACGTTACTCCATCCATAACCTGCATTTGTTGTTTTTTCCTACAGAACGAGGACTCCTCTACTCATGAGAAACTGGATTTCAAACTGCACTTTACCTGCACCTCCTACCTAATCACTACTCCTTGCTACAGGTTGGTGATTTATGTTTCTAAGTACAAAAACCCTCCACGCCACATTATAAAAAAGGAAAATGCATACTGGCAATTTAATTCTCTCCAGGACAGTCATGTGTTTTCTGTTTAAAATTGGAAATATATAATTGACGGTGGCAATAGGGGAAAAGTCACCAAACACATTATAGTGTCTCATCTGGGGACCCTGAATATCTGCAGTACATTCAGCCAACAATTGGCTTTTCGCTCTTTGTCACGTTCTGGCTGAGGAGTAATTAAAAACTGAGTTTATGTTGCTTTGTTTCTTAAGTGATGCGTTTGCGAAGCTGCTGGAGTCAGGCGACCTGAAGTGCAGCTCTGTCAGACTGGAGGGAGTCAACATGCCCTTCCACCACCTACTGGCCAGGATCTGCTTCCACCACCATTTCTCTGGTACATAAACACACAAGGCCATTACCCATTGAGAGACTTTTGTCCAGAAACATCAGGGTAGTAGACTGGTTGGGTGATCTATATACAGAATTTAACAATACAGTGTTACAGTGTTTAGCCCCAGCCATCTAGTAAACCATGTAATTTACAAGGAACGTTTAGAACAATCTGATTAATGATGATGTGCTGCTGACACTTCTGTTCTCTTTGTCTCTCTGGATTAGTTGTGGAGAGAATCGACTCCTGTGCCTCAATGTACAGCAGGTCTATCCAGGGTCACCATGTCTGTCTGCTGGTCAAAGTGGTGAGTGAACCAATTAACTCCTCCCGTATCCTCTGTGATTGAAGGAAAATTTCACCCAAAAATGGAAATCAAATCATTATCTATTCAACCCCAAAAAGATGGAAAGTCAGGAGAAGTTTCTTAATCCACAAAACATTTCTGGAGATTCACTGCAAAACGGCGTTGCAGCATCCGCCTAAAAGAAAATGAGGACTTCTGTTAGAGTGTTAAAAAAGAAATTGGCATGGCATAATCCAAGTCTCCAGAAGCCCCAAAAGGATTTGAAAGCACATTTTTTAAATATATTTACACCCTTGACGCTTGAGGTGCGGGCTTTTGTGTTTAGCTGGGTAGCTACAGTGAAGATACAGTGAGTTAAAAAATGTCTGAATGTTCATTTTTGGGTGAACTTTTCCTCAACGTTTTTCATAACCAATTAGCATAATTATTTTTTATTATTTTAAAGGTTGCCCCTGGGTCCTTGTAATTGTTGATAGTTCTTTTGACCTTTTTTTTTTTAAGTCTTTTACAGAACTGTAGTTTACAGGCTACATTCTGCTGTCTGCTTGTGTTTCTCCTGTAACACAGCAGCACAATAAAGATGTGTTCAGGCATTCCTCTCTATTTTTAATTGTTGTCTGTGAGCTTCAGCTAGGTCTCATTATGATAACTCAGTGTTGTATTGTTATTAACCTTGATCTGTGTTAAGACCGTAAATTTGATGTTTAGGACGGCGTGGGAACCCTTTGTAAAAAAAACAAAAATAAATGGTATTTTAGAATGTGACCTCGATATTCTCTCTCGTCTCTCTCTCTCTCCTTTTTCATTCCTCCCAGTCTGCTCAGACAGTGTCCATTGACGCTAAATGTGACGAGCCGACGCTGCTTGGGAATGTGCTGGATGAGATCAAGCAGACCTTCTCTCAGTGCTGATTGTGTCCGACAGCCCCAGGGTGCCCCCCGACCCCTCCATGCCGCCCCCTCCTCCCTCGCTGAAACACAACATAATCATGTTACGAAAACACTGCGGCTGGCACTCCCAGTATCGCCCTATTTATTAGTCCTCAGATTCGCAAGATTTCTTTCCCCTTTCCTTCTTCTTCTTCTTCAGTGTCCCACACTCTGTTGTTCCTCTGCACTCTGAGCTCCGTGGTCACTCCCCGACACTTGATGTTGTTTTACAGGACTCACTGTGTACATGCGCCGTCTTCTCTGCAATGCAATTTAATTTTTCAAACCTCAGCAGCTCACCCTGTTCCTCCCTGCTCCGACTCTATACTTAGCTCCTGTTTCTGGATGCTCTTTGCCGTGTACCCCTTTCGCCCTCCACTCTGTCGGCAATTCAGTCTGTGACAGTCATGTAATGTAATGTTGGCAACTGGACTTTTGCTGTTGAATTGTGTTTTTACTGTGTTCAAGGTTTTTTTTTGTCTTCTGGTTTGTTTTTGTTTGTTTTTTGTCTCATTTATTTTTGTCTGAAGCCCGTCTGCGCCTTTGTCTCACCCCTTTTCTTTCCGCTCACTAAACATCCGTGTGCGTGCTGCTCGTCTGTTGTAGGCCTGGAAAAACCATGTGATTGACTCTCTCTGTATGGTCCTAGCTGGGGGGGAAAATGGGGACTCTAAACCTGCTCGCCCACCACTGACCTGGTGACTGGAGAAGACCAGATGCTGCAGTGAGAACAGAGCAGAGATGAAACCAAAGCTACATATAAGGCATGGGTTTTACACTTCTTTCCAAGCCGCTGCCCTACTTGCCTTTTGGCGAGGCTCAGAGCAGATCTGCTAGTGTTAGTTCAACAGAATCCTTGTGTGGCGCTACGGGTGATTTGTAGATGCTCTGTGCCTTAGCCCTGCAGTCTGACCTACTCCAGCGAATCATGAGTCTTGTAGAGCTCAACCTCCCTCCCCCAGTATATGCTCTCTGTTCAACTGTGCTAAGCTGCAGTTTAACCCCCTCCCAAGCAACATATCAATCCTTTCACAAATTGAAGACAGTGGAGTGTGAAAATGTTTAGACAGTTTGCTGTCAGGCCAGTGCTGCCTGATCCAGCTTCCTCTTCAACTCACAGATGGTTGCGTCGGTTGTATAGAAGATGTTATATTATTGTAATACAAAGAAGGATACTGTTATTTCTATGAAACTCCTATGGTGCTGAGGGCCCTCATGTTTGTTACCACATGTTGAAGGTAGTGACAGAATAATCTGGCCTAAAGAGAGCCATCCATGTTACATCACTGTCCTGCCTCCTTTGACTGGCGAAGGGACGACAAAGTTACGATACCAACCTGTCTTTATTCTTAAAACCAGCTGAATATCAGGTTGCTGAAGTTCTCTGTAAGCAGAGACTGTTGAATGGTTTTAGGTTCCCTTTCAATCAGTATTAGGCGATGTGGCCTCCACTGTAAAGAAGCTTCCACTCTGTCAACAGCAGAAAGCAGAAAGAAAGTTTTGTCTGTCTTCATGTGAAACCATGTGAAACCTTTACGCCCGTGCCACTTGGATGTTTGCATCACAGTAGCTGCACCCGGGCCGGCTGACACCCAGCTGGCGTGTGACCAGATAAACCCTGATGTTCCTTTCTCCTTTCAGAAACTGCCTTGCCAATTTTTCTTCACTGACATGTAATAACGATGAACATGAATGGCTGTTTTTTTTTTTTTTTCTTCGTTTTTTTTAAAACAAAAAATGGCCTCCTCTTGGAAGACTCTCAGAGGTTCTTGATGTTTTAGTTCGTGTCATTCATGTCTGAGGTCACTACCCGGTCCAGCACGACTTAATCCAGTAGTAGCAAGATAAAAACTGACTCGGTAGCGTCTCTGATCATATTTACTGGTAAGGCCCTCTTCACTTCTGTCTGCTATTGTAGATAACTATGATAACGATGTCTGTGTCCTGAAGGTCAGGTCAGCCATTCCATGACATCTTCTGTCCAGTAGTAGAGTCTGAATACACGTGTGATCAGCTGTATTTCAGGAATGTCAATAGAAAATAATTATGTATGTATTCCCTGCTCCTAAAAATGACTGATGTTAAGTGAAACTGAAAAAACAACCCCTCCAATCATACATTGTCCTAATTCTGATCATTTTTCCTGTGCATACTATTTGATTAAAATTTGTATATTGCATGATTAGGAATGTACACTTTTTATTTCCCCCTTTATTTTCAGTTCCATCGACATGCTTACACAAACAAAGACTTGTCATTCCATTTTGTCCTTTTTTTTTTCTTTATAGTTTTTTTCTTTTTTAATGAAGTTTACTTGACCATTCTCTATTTTTGATGGTATTGTGTTTTTATCTATTCTAAGTTCAGACAAATTAAAAAGAAAAAAAAAGAAAAACAGTGATATCAATGAATGTTTTAAATTATTAAACACATGGGGAAGGAAGGGGGTTCTATTTGGTGTCATGACACTGAGGGCATGGTGCTCCGAATATTAAGTTTGAGTTGAACAGGCCACTTGAAGCAGTGTACTGAGAGGCGACCCACTCTGTCTTAATTCTTTATTGGTTCAGTTGTAGTGAGTTATTTTACCAAGTTTGGCTTGTGACATTGAACTATACTCTCATATGACTCTGATTTCTGAAGATCCTTGTCTTTTTATTTGTCCATGATCAAAATATCATAATGTACAATGTAAATGTTTTAAAGGGGACAACATAAATTATCTACATTCCCTTTAAAGACAGTCCACCCAAAATTAAAAATAAAGGCTGTAAGAAGCTGCTGTAGTCTTTTATTGTGTGTGTGTGTGTGTGTTACAGTGAACCAATAAACGCCCACATATGCCAAAATGTTTTATCTTTTCTGTGTGAGAAGAGACAACAGATGGGCAACAGAATGTGTGTTTGGTGTTATAAATACTTCATTTAGTATTTTAACACAGAGAAACTCTTGTTTGTTGAGCACGAGATTTATTGCCAGAACTTCATTTTCCAGACAGCCTCGCATGACATCGAAGTCATCGACACCTACACTGACTGACAGTGAGCAGCTGGCTTGAGTAAAGTTTAACCGACAAAGCTACTAGTTTTAGTCTTATTGTTTTTTATGGATTATTAGTTTGTTTACACACAAAAGTCACCCAGGCAGACTCCTTTCCGTATGATCGCCACACATCCGACGTATGATACAGGCTAGCTGTAGTTAGCATCGCTGTCAAGCTAACTTGTCGGCACAAAAACACCGTGTTGACCTTCAAAATAAAACATCTTGTCGCTGCGTTAACTGTATATTTCTAGAGAGATTTACGCGAAATGTCCGATAAATGTGTGCCTTGTTGAGCCGCCAAAAGGAGATCAAACGTTAAGCATTGTCCTATGTCGTGATAAGAGGCTTTTGATGAGGTGTCGCGGATTGATCGGGCCAAGGTGTTGCATGTAGCTACAGCTAACGCTAAATAGCATGAGAACGGAAGGAAAATAACAACAAAATTGACCTAAGGGAAAACATACTTCACAAATTCTTTATCTTTACTTCACATACAAACAAAAAATAAATAAACAAACACAGTGACGTCGCAATGTGTAGCCATAATGCAAGTTGAAAAATAGGAATAGGGAATTATTTTGAAAGCTGTAACCGGAAATGGAGTGGAGACGGTGTCCGACTTGATAGCAGTGGGTTGAGATGGTCGTTAATACCTGGGGCTCCCCGGGTTTGTTCACAACAACAGAGGAAGCAGCACCAGCTCTGACCAAATAAAGCCCAGTCGCGATTTTCAGACCCTGTTTTGGGACCATATTAACAGAAACTAACGTGAACGTGTTCCTGTGCGAGCGGGCTCCGTCCTTCTAGTGATAGCTATTGTTTGTGCCGAGCTAGCTTTGTCCTTTACTCGCATTCACAGCTGTGGTGGGTTGCTGATATATTTATATCAACTCGTTGGAGGAATATGGCTCAGCATGGACACCATGTAGCCAGTTCCCAAAAAGCACTAATGCTGGAGATGAAAAGTCTCCAAGATGAGCCCGTCGAAGGCTTCAAAATAACTTTGGTGGACGAGTCGGACATGTACAACTGGGAAGTAGCGATATTCGGACCCCCAAATACACACTACGAGGGTGGTTATTTTAAGGTGAGTAGCTAATGTTAGCTAGCAGTCGATCTATTGTTCTGTAGCTTGTAGATTTAGCCTACGTTTATGTAATTTACTCATAGAGGACAGCAGAGGTGTTAACGTTAGCCTCGGTTAACCTTAGTTACCGTCCTCAACGACAGCAGGTTACGGTTAATAGCTTCAACTTAGCTAATGGTAGTTGTGTCGCTGTTCACTTGGATAAAACAATCCCCTCTTCTTTGTTCCAACTTTTTAACAAACTCCACTCAATCGGGATTGTTGTGTTGAATTGCTGCCTGCCATTACACACCGAAAGTTTTTAATTATTTCCCCTTGAAATGTGGATTAATTAAGGTGGGCTTTGTAGTGACAGTCAGCACATGATCACGTCTGACAGTTACTTTTGTGTGAAACAAAAGGTTGTTAGCATAACCGCCTTTAGCTTTAAAATAACTATGGTTGACCGAGCTGATGATCCATCTAATTCAATCATTCCCCTTTTTGTTTTTTATCTTTACAAGTCAGCAGCCCCGGGTTGAGCAGGCTTTTTGTTTGTTTAGTCAAATTCACTCAAAGGAACCAATCCTTTGCCTTCGAAATGTAGACATCCCCAACCTATTATAACTTCATTTGTTTTAACTATAATTTGTTTTTCTCAGCATACTTCCTCCCTTGAGAGGGGAGATGTGTTGCTTCCACTGATGTCTTGTTCCTGTTTTTGAGTATTTGTGACACAGTGGGTCGGCAGAGCCAAAGTCTCCACTAAGTTATTAACCACTTGGTTTTAAAAGAAATATTCTTTTGCACTTACTGCTCAATTGTAACTTTCTTTTAGAGTGACATTTTTGTCAGGTTTTACATTTATTTTCATGGCTCCCTCGCTTTGACCCTTGACCTGTGAACTTGTGGTTTGTCCTAAATAGTTGGAGCTGCACTACCTGATTTTAAACTCACGCCTACATTGCGATCATTGGATAGCATTGCCATAGCAGAGATCCTGCTGACGATTTGTGGGTTAAGATAAATGTAGGATATTGCGAAACACTGAGGGGATTGTTGCTCACCCAATTTATTCTACTGTCTGGCAAAGAAAACCCCTGTTAGTGCGGCTTCCAACTTGCCCTAGATAGTCATTTTATTGGCCATCAAACAGAAAAATAATAAGCTTTCATGAAGGTGGTATCATAGTCCTGTCTGAGAGAAGAATGATATAGGTCAGGGCCCTGAAAGAAGATTTGTCTTAGAGAAGCAGACAAAAAACAGCGTACTCAAATTGTTAATGGACTCTTTTTTTACAAGAGCTTTTTGTCATGGGCTCTTAATGCTAACCCCCACATTAGTCATAGCCGTTTGCATGTTACAGCTAAACTGTAATGTATCAGTGAAGGCTCTCATTGTGTTCAGATTGCACAGCATTTATTAACGGCTCTATCACTTCAGCCGCACGGTGCGTTGGTGATTCCAGTTCTTGAGAAGCTTGTTCTTTTAGCCTCCGGTCTTTTTTCGAGCCTGTGAACACAAGCAGTGGGCCCCGGCTGGGCTACCGTAGACGGTGTTCAGCGTATCTGTGTGGGTGCTGTGTACAGGATTCCTTTGTCGGGACAGGAATGCACAGCCTGACTGTGAAATCCACGGCCTGGTTGTGACTCATTGTTCTGAGCTGGGTTTCTATCCAACCTGTTTGCCATATTCTAACAAAAAAGCCCCCCCCCACCAAAAAAAAAACAAAAAACAAGAATAACGCCCACGTTGCTCTGAGGAGGCAACCCAAACAAACAAGCTGGTATGACATGCAGCAGCTGGCTGTTCATCTGAAACAGGGTGGGTAATGACGTCAGATGAAACCTGGCTGAGTCAGGCATTTATTTCACATGGGTGTTGCTCTGAGATAGTCAAACTATGATGACTACTTTGTACAAGTGCAGGCCCACACTGGACAGGGACATATTAAAATGTCAGAGCCTTATCTTTAATAATTGGCCATGGGCAGTAGGTCTAACAATAGTCGCAGATGCTGATACTCATTTATCTGTTTTGAGACATTTCCAAGCTTAAAGTCTGTTGTGCAAATACCCTCTGCCTTGTCATGTGAAGTTTCCCTCTGGGCTCTGAGTGTCTGATGATTACTGGCAGAGGGCCAGTCAGTCCCACTGCCAGCGGTGGTCCTGGGACGTGTATGAAGCAGAGCAACTGGTCGGCCTGCCCTCAGAGTACAGACTTAAAGGAGTGTTTGGACAGTGACCCACTGTGTGTGTTGTTATTGTACACATTCAGCCTGATAATGTCCTGTGATTGTGAGGTTTGAACCGTCTGCTTTATTTATTAAAATACACCCATTTCTTTATCTGCGGCTTGAATGTTAAAACCTTGAAGGGGGACATGTTTAGATAATCAATTTGATATTGCTAGTACTAGTAAATCTTTGCTGTATGACTTGATCCTTTCTCTTTTAACATCTGGTACTTCTCCTACTTTCTTGACCCCTGGGGAAGTCTTGCAAAATTCAAGAAGTGAGACTCCGGTGTTTATAAGATGTTTTTATATCGCCTGAAACATTTTTTCATTAGCGGATGAGCTGTTTGTTTGTGATTTGGATTCTCTGTCAGATTCCTCAAACTGGTTAAAACTGGTCATATGTGCATAAAATATAAAAATGGAAGAACAGTTCAAAATGAAGGGAATCGCAACACTTCCCCTCATATAATGACCTGATCCTAACTGTTGTTTTGAGGTGTTCCAATGAATTACCTCCTCAAAAAGTCCAAAAGTAATTAATATTCTTTACAAGGAGCACCAAACTGGCTCAGAAATAGATTTCTTATCTTATATTTCAGAACATATGAAGCTCTGATTTAAAGGATACATTGTCCAGAGAAGCCATTCAGAAGTCGGGTGAAGTTTTGTAACCCACAAAAGACTTCTGGAGCTTCACAGCAAACCATGTAGCAGCATGCCCCTAAAAGTGAACTGAAGAACTGTAGACTGTGGTATTGGTTTCAGATCCATACTTTACACAAATACCACACAGAAATTCTACTTTCAATACTAATAAGACAACTAGCCTTTGATTATTGTTGAACTCTTGTCTTTTTATAGATATCATATTGCTATTCTCTGTACACTGGAGTAATATCAGCATGAATCTGTGCTCCCCATGTTGACCAGCTTACCTGATCAGTGCAAGAAGAAGGGCCATAAAGACTTGTGCATGTCCATGAACCCCACTAAAGGACTAGGACATTGTTTTCTCTGTGACACCAGAGACCGTTCAGGTGACATTTGACAAATTTTACCTTCTCTTGCTCCATTTTGTGTCAAGCACCAAAGCAGCAGAGAAAAAAAGGTCCTGCATGCTCTTGTAAACACGACTGTGAACACATCTGGTTGTGTTTCACTGCAACGTTTGTCACAGTGATGTACAACAGAAACTATTCTGTGTGTGTAGTGACAGAGCTGCACAGAGCCTGGGATCTATGAAAGAGGATGTTTGATGTGCTGCTGTGTCAGCACCTGGCAGCTTTAATTTACATTTTTGTTTTGTGTGTAATTATGATGTGAATGGGGTCCGTGCAACTCAAAATATACTGTGAAGCTGCACGTCTTTTTATGTCGCTGTCAAGTGGTTTTTTTAAAACACTGACTGACCACTTCTTCACAGCAGACATGAAGAAGACGAGTGCTGCCCTGGAGTTTCCGCCTGGGCGTGTCTGTCTTTTTTAACTTCTGACAATAAATGGACAGGCACCCAGTTCTGTTGAACAGCTGACTGTGTTTGTGCCTTCCTTCCTTCCTTCCTTCCTCCCTCCTTGGGGTGCGTGCTACATTATTTGTAACCGCACCATGTTAGCCTCGCAGTAGCAGCGGAGGGGAGGGCACAGGCGAGAGGACCCAACCCGGCCGCAGAGGGCTCGGCTGGGCTGAGCCTGGCTCATGTTTCCCCCTCTGGCTGTGTCACAGAGAAATGAGAGCAGGGAGAGAGGAAAGAAGAGGGACTACAGAAACAGGCAGATCAGGAGCAGGCAGTACTCTTGCTTGCAGTGGTGCCTCTTTTGAAAGGAGAGCCTGCTGTTAATAGAGGTGAGTGTGAGGCCCCAGTAGACAGTTATAACTGTCCCCTGAAGGCCCAGGCCATGTGGTCTTTTTTTCTCTTCCTGTGTGAGCCACCAGTGTGATGATCATACCTCTGAAACACAGCTCGTCATTAAAGAGTCAGTTTGTAGCACAACTTCAACTTTTGGTCCATTTCCTTTCCTCAGCGCCCTCCTCCTGAGTTTGTGTGTATGGGTTTGGAAGTAGCTCTACTCAAGGGCCATGTTCCTCTAGTCACGATACCAGAAATCCTCCTTTCATACCTTGGCAGTAAAAAAATGCCGTCTTCACATTTTAACAACCTGACAATGCCAATATCTAAGCAGCACTCGGTTTTAAATCTGATTGTAGCTCTTTTTTATATACATATCTTCTGTACTTCCTTTTTTAAAAAAAAAGAAGTTTTATTGAGCATTAACACTGGAAGCTGCACATTCACAAAAAGAAGAAAAGCACAAGCAAGTACAACGCTCCCCCACACCTCCCTGGCCCACCTCAGCCTCAGGCAACAAACAAACGAGCAAGAGAAAAAAAAGCACACGAAAGGTTCGTTAAATAAGGGCAGAAATTGCATATAAAAAAAAAAAACGAGCGAAGGTAAAGAGGTGGACCGAGAGAACAGAATGATCTGTTCAGGGTCTTTGCATTGACCTGGTTTACTTTGCCTTGCTGTCATTTTGCCACAGGGGTGTGGGAGTGATAACTGTTGATCCTGTTCTCTCTTCAAGGCAGCATTTTTCCCTCACTGTCCAAGAAAGTTGTTCATAGAACGAGTAAATTGACCTTGTGTTCAGTATTCTCTGTAACAAACCTGTTTTTGCGTGCTCGGCAGGAAAATGGCTTCACTTAATGTCCGGCGGTTCAATGAGCTGTCCGGAGTGGATCACTCTTTGACCGCGGATGCTGCTAATTCTGTGCTCAATCCAATTGTGAGGCATGACATGCAAGTCAGCGGTTAGCATGTTGCACTTTGTGATGGTCAGGTCTCGTTTGAGATGTCGGAAGCAAAGCATTCTTCCTGGAGAGGGGAGTATAGGAAAGGTGCAGAATGATCTGTGGAACCTCGAAAGGGAAAGCTGATTCTCTGAGACCCTTTCGTCTTTTAGTCTGCTTGGTGCTGGTGAGAAAGGAGACGAGCTGCTCGCTGCTGCAGAGCAAATGAGACATCCAAGCAGCCGGTCTGTGTTCAGACCACAGCTTCCCATCCATCCGTCCATCTTCTCCTCCCTCTCTCCATCAATCCAGCGTTTGGCGTCACCTGCGTTGGCGGGTCAGTGATGTCAGTGGTGTCAGTCCTCCCCTCTGCTGCCAGGCTGACCTGGTCAGTGAGTTTAAGCACCACATCACTCGTGGTTTTAATGTCCTCAGTTGTCTGCAGGCCAAACTGCTCTCTGCATCCTCAAGAAACACGCGTCTTTCTATTCTCAGCCTGCCTCCTTACTGGCAATTTTATTTTGACGTGGTGTCGAAGAGCTCTAAATCGCATCCATCGGATTGCATGACCTGTGTTTGCATGTCATTGTGCTGCAAGGAATATGGTTTGAAAGCGCCCTAGTAAGCTGCATTGTGAAATCATGCTCTTACCTTCTTACAGGGATCAATGCTCGTGCTTATCCTTAATGCACCTCTCTGCTTTACTCGTGGGCTTCTTTCAGACTCGCAGGATTGAGATGAATGAAGCTGCTTTATGAGAAGTGTTTATGCAACAACAGGCTTCAAAGAGATGGAATTACGT
>CAEMYA010000103.1:7363107-7374641 GCA_903131615.1 Diplodus sargus
TTTTTCCTTGTTTATATTTTCTTTTTTTCTTATGGTTTGTAAATCTATTTAAAATCTGAAATAAAGATCTTTATTAGATATTGACCGTTTTTTTTATTACTGACATTTTGAGTAAAGGGTTAAGAGTCTTTAAAGGTCTCATTTGTTTCTCTCTGTGTTCTCTTGTAGACACTGACATGGTGAGTGAATGAAACTCAGGGCTAGCTCTGAGAGGTAAGACTCTGTTCTTCATTTTCACTTAATGGTTTTTCTTAAACCTTTTAGTGGAACTGCAGTGTGAGGAAAGTGCGTGATGAGACGTGTACACAGTAGACACCCTGCTAAACTCAGGGTGGTGGAGACTTTAAAGGATTTCCTGACGCTTTCCGTGCTTTAATCTACTACAAGTGGGAATATAGGCACTGATTTTTCTTTTTTTAATGGTCATGGTTTGTCCTTTTGTCCGTTTTCTGTTCCCTTCTCCATTGTAGGAAATGTTGAGTCTTGGACGGTAAGACCTTTTTTGTGTTCTGTGAGGTCTGTCCAGTGCTCACCGCTCAGCTCTGCTTTGCATGGAATGAAATCCTCTCTCTGTGCCACTTCTTTTCTCTGAAATGAAAAACATCAAGAATGCTCTGACATGTGCCAAAAGGGGAAACTTCATGCAAAGAGGATCATGAGTTATGTGAAGTTTTGACAAAAAGCCTTTGTCGCCTGGCTTGTCACGAAACGGTTTTAAAAACAGACAGTTTTGTTCTGGCAGATCTTCAAGGACGAGATTCCACATCACCTCGTTCCTCTTCATGTGCCTGAAGTTTTCTCTTGTAAATCTTCTGCATTCAGCAATTTCCACTTTCATCACGCTATTATCTAAATTGCTATGCTAGCGATGTAGCTTTATAGATGGCAATGTCAGTCCGTCGGTTGGTCCGCCACTTTTTGTTCATCTCAACAGCTATTTGGTGAAATATCATGAAATTCATGGTCCCCAGAGGATGAATCATTTGGACTTTTTTTTTTTACTCAAGTACTACTATCTTTTTTTTTTTTCTCTCAACAACTGGGATCCGCTAACTTTCATCTTGTGCTATCATCAAGTCAAAAAAACACTTTTTATCCCCTCTAAACTGATCACAATGCCATTAGTTCAGCTGGAATTAGTGGTTACTGCCAATTAGCTAATGCTATCATGCTAACTCAGAGCCTGACTAATATATTGGTTGCTCAACATAATCAGCCGATATTGGCCTATCACAGATATATTGGTATCTGCATGTTGTCCAAAATGCACCAATATGAAATTTTTCATTTAGAGGGAATAACGCAGAAGAATTACTGATGTCATTGTAGGCTATACAGTTTATTGTCATGCTGTAAAATAGCCTTCATTACATATCTTTGTCCCTTGCAAGTGTTTTGACTACTGAATTTGAGGAATCGCTACATAAAATGTGTAGACAGTTTTGGGCGATATATTGACATTGGCATGGATTTCTCCCTTATATCGGTTTCGGCATTAGCCCCAAAACTCCAGTATAGGTCTGAATCTACTAACAAGATGGTTAACGTGGTAAACATACAGCTGCGAGTATCAAGATTACATGTTAACATGTTAGTATTGTACAACTAGATGACAAAGAACAGATGGAACATCTTCATCTTTTTATGTAATATTGTCTTGTTGCCGTTTGGTTTATTTGTAAATCTTTGCAGACACTTTAAGCGTAACTCCACCAATTCTACACATTAAAGTGTGTTTACAGGTTTTGAATCAATTAAGTATTATTGCATATGTGAAAAAGTAGTTTGTGGCTCCGGGGGAAGCTGCCTGTAATCTGGTAAATCACCTTGAGTGATTTGAAGTTGCACACATGGTGCCTACATTATATACAATACAATTTGGCCACAAAGTGACATCACTGGGGGCAATTTATCAGATTACATGCCGCATTATTCCCCACACTTTAATGTGTAAAACCTTAATGCATTATTGTCTTGGCAAATATAAACCAATGCTCTCTAACGGTCTCCACCGACAAATACTGACTGGGAATTATTCAGTGTTCAAGCGTGCCAGTAAAACAAGAGTGTAATAAGCTGAGGTAGGAGATATAAGTTATTCGATTTGTTCCTGAGGTATAAAGGAGTTCAATAATTATGTTTTCATGTTATTGATATTTCACATTACAGAGCAGATTTCAAGTTAGATTACCTGACAGCAGCTCCAATGAGCCAAGAACAGCTCAGCTCTGCAATAAGCAAAAACTAAGCTATCAAGAACAATTTAAATCACAAATGATCTGGGTGAGGAAACATCAAAACGTCTCATCCTCTAATGTCTGACGTTGCACAAGATTTTCTTCTTCTCATGCCGTTCCTGATGTAACTGCCTCATGCAAGCCTGCCTTCATTTAGAAGACTTTCAGCAACAGATTATAGACCTTTTACCCTTACAGCCTCCCGGTGATTTTTCTGTCCCTTTGAAACTTGCCAATATATTTATTGTGTTTCTGTCTTCAGAGAAAAACCAATCAGAAACAAGTAGCATATGAGGACGTCGCTGCTGGCAAAAAACGGCACAAGCCCTCTAGAATATTTTCTGCAGCTTGACTAGAGACAGAAAGGGATGTTGTGCTTTGCTTGCAGATCGCTGGAACACGCAGCCAAATTTCAAGAAAGTGATAAAAGTTCCTGTCACTGTCTTTTCTTACAGATGCTTTTAGGAAGGACTGAGATGCAACACAACAGAGGTAAGGTGGTGTTTGTTCTTCCTTGACTTCCTAATGTTGAACATTTGCACCTAACTACATGTTGTTGTTTTTTCTAAGAATTTATTTTGTGACTGCTTCGTGCCTGTAGGGGGCAGCAACAGCTTGTCCCTTGTCACTTGGAGCTGCGTGAGTTCTGTCAAATCCTGAGTGACCACAAAGATATGAGAGAAAACGTCAAAACCGTCTTTCTTTGGAGCATAATTTGGAATTGGATTTTCCCGATTGATGTGTGTTTGTCTTGTCCTCATCTCAAACTTCTGTGATACTGCAGTCGATACCACACGATGAAGCCCCGTAAGGTTCACCTTTGCCTTTGTTCCTCCAGTCGGGGGTGCTGCTATTCCCTTAAATATACAGAAACCGAGAGTAATATGAGCCATGAGCAGTATTTCACCCTATTGTTTCAAAGTGTCCCCTGGTCAGTTCCACCTTTCTCATCACACACGAGCAGACTGCCTGTATAACTCACACACTGTACCCCTGTGTGCTGCTCCTGCACATGAGTTAGAAGGTTTATTACCTCCACTTTCTTATTTCTTCTTGATGAAATTGGCCCACCTATGGCTGCTTGCAATGTGGCGCTTGAAAATGAAAATCATCAATCTGTGAAACCTCACAAAAATGTAGATCAATATACTGTTTGCGGGAGTTTCGGACCAGATCTGTGTGTTTCCTTTCTGCAAATCCTTTTAACAACGCTCCCCCTAGCATCTCAGGCCATCCCATCAGTCTCTTTGCTCCGGAGTCCATCAAATTGGTTTCCCGCGGCGACAGGTATGACCTTTCGCCCTGCGTGTGTCCAATCCAAATGCCAGTTCAGTGGACCAGAACAAGCAAAGACTCTGAAATGGTCCTGGCATTTTCAGCATTGCTCCTCTCCCTGTGGTTTCTTTCATACTTCACACGTTTGTTTTCTGTCTTGAAAGGATAACACTCTGCTTAAACTGCAGGGTATGAACCCGAATCCTGGATCAAAGCAAGATGATACAACCCACACCGAGTGTGTGGCGGTCGGGCATCTGCAGGCTCGCGATGACTGGACCGGAGTCAGAGTCCTCTGTGACCCGCAGATGGCTGGACGTCCCGGTGAAGGAGCTGAAACAGACCGGAGAGGTGAAGACATGTGAGATGAGAGGAGGAGGAGAACAGAGAGTTGGTTAGTGAGGGAGTTGGGGGTTGATTCATATGTCAGGATATCAGATGTCTCCAAGGCAACAGAAGTTATGTGGAAGCTGGTTGGCAAGAAGGAGAAAAAATGGATGGCAACAATGAGAGACAGGGGTAAAAATGGACCCTATGACGTGTCGGCCATAATGAGTTCCCATATGTGTGTCGATGCAGACTGACACATGGAACAAGTGAACAGACCTGGAGGTGAACAGCGCCTCCTTCAGAGCTTTTGTGCGGCTCCTGCTCAGCCTCATGTTCTGCGTATTCCTCCGCAACTCCTCTTTCCAGGAAGTCAATGAAATGCCTATAGCCCCCCCCCACACACACACACACACGCACACGCAAACACACGCAAACACATGCGTGCGCACACAGCCCATGTGTTGGTACATCTATCTGTCAATGGAGAGGAACAGTAACACACTGAAGCGGCTCCATCGTTCACAGAGGGCGTACGCTTCTGTACTTTTGTAATAGCTTCAGTGTTGGGCAGACAAAGATGTAGGGTCCAGCCCTTTAATGAGAGCAGAACAGACACATTAACCTTTTCCCAGGCTGTAGTCTGTCCTCGTCTCAGGGCTGAAGATCCTTAGATGCTCGTGTACTGATCTCATTATTTTTGTAAAGGGAGCTGTTAACAGTGAGAGCGTCGAAGCATCATGACATTCAAATGCAACCAAGCAGATGTTTTCCAGTTTAATAAACTTTCTTTTCTCCTTTCATTCGTACATTCATGTTTATCCTGTAATGTTTGTGGTAAAACAACAATGACTCAATTAGTATAAAACTCACCACCAATGATTTTGATCATAATAATTGTTTAAAGTAGACCTATTGCGCCCTTCAGTGTGTTATATATATTATTTTGCATGTGAAAGGTCTTGAAAGTTAAAAAAGGCTAAGTCCGCACCAACAAAAGCTCCTCTCTCCCACCGTAAAACACTCCGTAAACGCCTCGTCATTAGCCCTGCCATTAATTCTGTGACTTTGTGACATCACGCTACGTCATAATGTGACACATTTGCACAGGCGGGGCCTTAAAGAGACGGGAGCATTAAAGCATGTAAACCTGTCCTAGTAGTAACCCAACATAAAACTATGAACCTGAAAATAAACACAATGTCTCCTTGAAGACATTTCAAATGTAAGAAACCTCTTTTCTACAGTTTTCAGTCACTGCATCTTACTTAATATTTACACAAAGTTTGGTTTTTTTACACAAGGACATAAACTATATAGAGTAACACTTTTTGACAACAATCATTAATAAATGATACATTTATAGTTAATTAAACCTTAGTTAATAGCTCTTTAACTATTAACAAACATAAATGCTGAACTAACCTTTTATTAACTGATTGTTTTATGTGAAGTTGCAACTGACGTTTATAATACTTTGTAAATGGTTAATAAACATCCTGTAACTCATCTATAAACATTATTTGAGTGGCTAATATTAAGTTGCAAGTGTTGTGTACATTCCTTTACAACTTCCCAACAAGTGGTTCATTTTTCATTTCATTGTTTTTGAAAAGTGAAAACAGTGAACTACAGTTTAACTAAGTACAAATGTCTGAATGATTATTTACAAAGTGGTGCTGGATATTTCAACGCAGTAATGCAGGGAATGTACACTAAAAAAAATAAAAAATAAAAGTGAAAACTTTTCAACATATCCAACGTCAGTGCTCATCTGTGCTTTTCCCTCGGCTTTGTTCCACTTTACGTTTAACACATTTTGATTCAAAGAAGTTGAAGGTGTCACTCTGTTTTCTGACTCAACAGGTACATACAAACACAGCCACAGAATAACAAAGTCATCATCATTTGTAAACCGACTGATCTTGACCAGTCTTGAGTCGTATGACGACAACTGATTCAGTTTTTTTCCTGCCCCCTTACACCTCTTGAGAGGTGTTTTTCTCGACAAGCGTGACGGGTCGAGTGTCTGAATCGAGCCTCTGGGCGACCGTTGTCTGCCTCTGAGCTGCCGGCTCTAGAAGACAGACAGCAGTGGGCGAGTGTTCAAATGTGCCTCTTCAATCTATATGGTAAGTGGCTCTTTTCGCAGGTTGATTACATCAGACACTGACCTCTGAGAGGACCTCAGGAGGCCAGATGTGTAATTATCTCCACTCAGACCCTGAATAGCACCCATGCTTTACATGCCATAGTAGCGAGGTTGTCCTGATGTCTGTCCTCGTGGCCGTAGGTTGAACCGCGATGGACGGTTTTCTTTGTGCTGCTTGGTGAGGAATGTTGCAGTGCATGTTTATCCTGTCTGTGTTCATGGGGTGGTAAATGTTCTATGCATATCAATGATGGAACGTAACTAAGTACATTTACTCGAGTGAGTACAATTCTGAGGTATTTTAGTTGAGTATTTTCATTTTCTGCTACTTAATTACTACTTCTGCTCCACTACATTTTAGAGACAAATATTGTGTGTTTTACTCGACTGCATTTGATTGATTACTTTAGTCAAAATAGCACATTTTTAAATTAAGTCATTTTATCAGCAATTGAATTTTAAAAAACATGATTATGGGATAAATGCTGATTATCGGATCAGTTAATCGACCAGGCCGATAATCGGTCAACCCGTGGTGTCCAGTGCGTTGATGTAAATATGTGTATATACTTTTTCCTGTACTTTTAATACTTGAATATATTTATAATTTGTACGGTTGACGTTCGCTTTGTTGGATTGTCTTTTAATGTCGAACCCAAAACTACAGATATAATTTGTTAATGCTTCATGTATCAATGCTTTAATGCTTCATGTGTGACATGTGGTCCTACATGGACACAGTTTTTTTCTGCCAACACTGCAATGACAGATTTCTGTACTTGGGCTTTTATTGTTTCATGTATAGCCAAAAAGATTTAATACACTGAGAAATAATTCAAAAGTCTTTACTCTACTTGTTTTATTCTGCTAGCTCCAAATCAAGCTTGTCTCATTTTCCATCTCAGCGTGGCAGAGAGGGCCGAGGCTTTGGACACCTTTTTCCAGGGCTGTTCTCATTAAACGTCTGCTGATCAGCTGTTTGTAAAGCTGCCGCGGCCACAGTCCTCGCTATCTCCTGATATTGACTCTGGCAGCAGCTGAAATCTGTACGTTTCCCCATCTGCCAGGTCAACGCAGCGTTGTTATTGGCTCAACGCGACTGATCTCTGATAACCCAGAGGCTGCAGCTTTACATGGCACTTGACTCAGAAAACCAAGCAATCTGGGTAAATGAAGTGCTTTTTTGTCCTGCAGATCAATGAAGTCAGTGGGGCAGTTCTTATTTTAGACAGACAAATGTATTAGTTGCCATAGCAAAGTTTCCAGGGAAACTGATCGGGTGGTTTAGACCCAAAGATATACAGGAACTGAGGTAAAGGAGAAGAAGGGAATGAAAGCACATGTGAATGTGTTTCACTCTGTGTCTGTTCCTCAGCTGCATGTGTTTTCCTGCTCAAATAGTCTCATTATAAACAATCATTTACTGACACACACTGGTTTTATGCCCTGTGTGCTGGTGGAGTTTGGCTCTCCTGATGAGGCTCTTGGAGACTGCCAGGCGGAACCATCCAAATGCATCAATAAAAAGAAGTGTTTCCATTCCCGAGGAGACAAAACATGAGTGGCTGTCTTATCCTTATACTTCACCCTGGGTTAGCCTTTAAGATATGTGCTGAAAGAATGAATAACAAGACATTCCCATCCAAAAATCATCATGGTGATTTTTTTTTTTTTGTTCAGTGTGGGGCTGTGGAGTGTTGGATAAGAGAAAATAAACCCCCCCTAGCTGGAAGATTCCTCCGCCTGTGATATGCAACCAGTGTGCATCCCAGCAGGACCTACTGGGAGACACACAGTTTGATCTTATTGGTCAGCTGCAGCCCTGTGCCGTCTATATAAAACGCATGAGAGCGGCTCCGGAGCGCAGACCGTGTGAGGGCGCAGAGCTGTGCCGAGGAGCGCGCAGGCGAGGAGGAGACACCTGTTACCGACGGACCAGGAGAAAGAGGAGCGTGTGCTTTGACATAGAGCTGTGAGTATTTTTTCATTTATGAGTGTTTGCTGCTGTAAGGAGCGGCGGAGTGAACACGGTGGATGTCGGAGGTTTGGGGAAACGAGCGCGCAATTGGAGGAAGCACCTGTTGAACGGAATCCTCCATATAACTTTGCCGGGGGAAAAAAAACTAAGATTTAGTTAACTTTTATGGCCAAAACTCATAAATCCACCTGATTTAAAGGAGCAGAAAGATAATCTGTTGTTGGATCATTAACCTGGGGACTTTCAATTGGGCAAATATGAGCTGCAAAATAGTTTTGCCACGCAATTTTTGTCACCAGCTGACGTTTGATTTTTTATTTTTTTTCACTAAAGCGGAATTTTACTTCGTGATATTCATATGAAAGGTCCTCGGTCAGTTTTCAAAGACGGTCCACAATAAAACAAGACGTTATAATAGGAGAAGGAGCGCGCATTTCACTTTTATACATGGTCCATTACGCGTAAAATAAAGGATTCGACTTTAAATCGAGTCCTGTAAAGGAAATTGTGACGTCGCCCTTTCCTTGTTGTCAGTCTCTTCCTACTTTGTCTCGGTTTCCTTTGTTGTAATATTGTAATAGGTTATAATTGAATTTCAATTTGCCTGTACAAAGACTTTCACCGTGCTGCTGTCCTGTTGAGACGTGTTGGATGTTGGTTTCTCTTTTGATTTTGCTGCATCTCTCAAAAAAAAATAAATAAATAAAATAGAAAGAAAAACGCCTTATTGAAGCTTTGAGACTGTAGTCAACAGATCCGAAGTAAAGTCTGCTGCTTTCTTCAGCCTAGATTCTTGAAATACTTGGTGGTTTATGAGCTTCAACACCTTCCTGTTGTGTTTATCACCCTGCTCACCCTGTGGTGTAACCATCCTCTGATCGTTTACCTCCCCCCACCCTTGTGTTCATTAATTGCAGACACACCTGACTGCATTCACTCCAAAAGCCCACACATCCCGCTGTCCGGTGGGACCATGTGGGTTCTGGATAAGATCCGCGGGTCGGTGGAGACCGGCGTGCTGCGTCAAGGCGAGAACGGGGGCCAGAAAGGCGTCACCGCGTCCTACAGCAACGTCCTCACCCCCGACAAGATTCCAGACTTTTTCATCCCTCCGAAGCTGGTTCCTCCAGAGCCCGAGGTTCCCAACGTAAAGCCCAAAGAATCACTGCAGCCGTCGACGTCAGAGCAAACCATCAGCAGCGGAAGGAAGATCAGCAGCCCAAGAAGTCCGGGTCTGGTGGCCAAGATCGCAGGAGACACCAAGAACCTTCTGAGAGCAGCCAACCGTCACATCATACAGATAGAGAGTGCTGATGACGTGGTGGCTGGAGACACCAATGCAGACCCCCAGTCGCAGACCGCCATGTCTCTGCCCTACGTCCCCAAGACACAGACGCCTTATGGCTTTGCAACCTTGAAGGAAAGCCCCCACACTCGCCGCAAAGAGTCCCTTTTCCACTGCGAGCACACCAGCCCCATCACCTCCCCGAACACTCAACGGAGAGGCAAAGGCAGTGACGGGGGAAACCATCTGAATCCAGGCGACTACAACACCTCTCACATTAATCCTTATCGATACTTCAGCGGCGGGGAGAGCGACACCTGCTCCTCTGCTGAGTCCTCCCCCTTCAGCTCTCCCCTGCTCTCCCGCTCCGCCTCCCTGCTCAAGATCTTCACCCACGAGACGCAGGCCAAAGTCGTGAAGGCCAAGCGGTCGTTCGCCCGCCACAGCTCCCTCTCCACCGACGAGTGCAGCTCGGCCGAGCCCAGCCCCAACGTCCAGCGGCGGCTGCACGTTCCCTCCTTGCACGGTGGTGCCGGAGGGTCCGACCACGGGCTCCACCGGGAGCACACGGTCACCCTGCACAAAGGCGGGTCGGTGAGGATCAGCGCCAACTACGACTCCGGCACCTCCCGCCTGCTCATCCGAGTGCTGACGGCGGAGAGTCTTTACGACAAGCACGTTGACATCAAGAGCATCAACTGCTGCGTGTCCGTCTACCTGAACCCGGGCAAGGTACAGAAGCAGAGGAGCAACATCATCAAGAACAGCCGCAACCCGGTCTTCAACGAGGACTTCTTCTTTGACTCGATCAGCTCAGTTCAGGTGAAGAGCCTGTCGGTCAAGTTCAAGGTGGTGAACAAAGGCACCAGCCTCAAGAGGGACACACTGCTGGGAGAGCGAGAGGTGCTTCTGACCAAGCTGCTCTCAGGGATTTAAAGAAAAGGGCCTGATTGAAACTTAAGTTTGACATTTGCACTCTCTACATAAGTCTCTTTTTAATCCAATACATGAAAACAGTGAACATTATGTCGAAGGAAAGAAAACCACCAAGCTCAGAATAGAAGTGTCTTGTTGTAGGTGGGCAGATGAAGGATGTATGATGGTGGAAGCCTTCCTGGTTCCTTTTCCCCAATAATGACTTCTCATTAAACCAACAGCAACAGATGAATTCAACAGATGAAAGGTTTTTTTTTTCTTTTTTTCGGACGTATCTCCCAGCCAACTTCCTCAGCCAGGCCTGGTTCAAAGGTTGGACGACACCTGTGCAACAGTCTGCTCCTGGCGTCCTCATCTGCACTGCGTTGGTCCTGGTGTGGTTTTATTATTGTAATGTGACATAAATCCACAGCAGGATGTGATCCTACATTAGCCACGCCGTGCGCTCAGCACAAAGATGCTTTTGTGAATCAGTGCGAGCTTTGAAGTGGCACTACATCCTGATGTGCAAATGACCCTTTGATCCCAGTTGCCATGGCCTGCCTCCTACGGGGCACAGCGAGGGACAAACAGAGCAGCCACAATGGACACATTTACATGCACATGAAAAATGGAATCACAATGCGATTAGTGATGCAAGTAAGATAAAGTCCTATGACTGCGTAATCAGATTCTGTTGGTGTCATCACGCTCTGACTTGGAGAAAGTAAAACCCCATTAATATTTATGTGCTGCAAAACTCTTTGTTTGTGATTTAAGTTGACGGTGCCCTGTGCAGTTTTAAACAAAAAGTTGTTGACTTTTACTTGAAACGCATTGTGTCACAAATAATATCAGATTTTTAGATGACAATATAAAAAAGATTAATGAAATTTCTTTAAGTATGAGACAATAACAGTTCTGACATAAGGATATTTACCTAGCTCGCAATCTGCACCACCGGATGCAAGGCTAACTGAGCTAACTAGCTAACAGCAGCCACAGTTAGCAGCAGTTAGTAGTTACCCCGGCGATATGCTGCCACTGTTTGTTTGAGTAGTATAAATTTGTGGTCAAAATGTGGCCAATTCTTACACATTGCATCATTAATGGTTTTTTGTCTCTTTTTCATTGTCACAAGCGCCTTAGCCGTCGGCGTCACGCGCTATAAAGCGAGAAAAAATTATCATTTATCATCAAGTGCGATTTCTCTTTTAGTGCAGTTATGTTTACAGACTCTTCATTCATTTGCCCGCCAAAGACAGAACACGCAATAGAGGTGAATAGCTGAGGATCAATTTGGCAGATAGTGTTTTAGATATTGAGAAAAAATTGTTATCTTGACTTCTTTAGGCCGCCATAATC
>CAEMYA010000103.1:7375299-7409712 GCA_903131615.1 Diplodus sargus
AGCTCGCAATCTGCACCACCGGATGCAAGGCTAACTGAGCTAACTAGCTAACAGCAGCCACAGTTAGCAGCAGTTGGTCGTTACCCCGGCGATATGCTGCCACTCTTTGTTGAGTAGTATAAATTTCTTACACATTGCATCTTTAAATGGTTTTTCGTCTCTTCTTCATTGTCTCAAGCGCCTTAGCCGTCGGCGTCACGCGCTATAAAGCGAAAAAATGATCATTTATCATCTAGTGTGATTTCTCTTTTAGTGCAGTTATGTTTACAGACTCTTCATTCATTTGCCCCCCAAAGACAGAACACGCAATAGAGGTGAATAGATCAGGATCAATTTGGCAGATAATGTTTTAGATATTGCGAAAATATTGTTATCTTGAATTCTTTTGGCCGCTATATTCGCGACTAACCTGAGACTGTCCGAAATCGCGACAGCCCCAATGACGCAAACAAAATGGCGATCCACTCTTGTAGACAGCGCTCTGTAGTGCTCCTAGTGGTCAACAACTCCATAGTAACAATGTTTCCAGTGCAAATCAATTTGTTGACCAAGTTTAGTTTTTATTATAAAACATGTATTAAAACTCACTTCTCACATTTTTCCCCTGTATACATTTAGATACATGAATTTATGCAGTGTGGAGTCTGCATGAAACCCAACTCACAGTTAATGAATGTGAAGCTACAAGGGAGAAATGTTGTTGCAGGATATATGAAAAAAAAAATAAAAAATCCTTTGTATATTCGATATGTTTAGTGGATGTCACAGCTGCAGCCTGTCACACATGCCTCTTCCAGTGTGGGCACCTTGATTAAATCTCGTGCAACTAGGCAACGGGCTCTTGCCAAATAGGCTCACCAACATCGTCACTTTGTATTCATGCTGGTTGCCGATACCTGTGTGTCACTCTGCACAGATTCTCGACACCAAGAACTCAGGAGCAGAGAGAGAGAGAGGGAGAGAGAAAAAAGCTCGGAGTTTTTTAGTTGGTCTCGGTCATGTCAAAGGACATTTAACATTTATTTTCAGTCCATATTTCACTTTACAAAATGTCAGACCACCAAGATGCTTCAGTCAAACATGTCAAATTCGTCCCTCTGACATCTTTTTTTCTGAAGCAGCACCTGACGGATAACATTTTGCAGATCGTTTTAAAAACAGTGGCGGTGGCTCTCACTTCTCTCTTAACTGCTTTTTGATTGATTTTGATGATTTTTGATCGCAGGACCGCAAACAAGATTATTAAAATAATCAAATTAACACAGGTCAGTCATGTAAAAAAAAAAAAAACTGAATTTAACCGTTTATGCAACCAGGCTGTTGCCTCAGTCAACCTGTCAAATACACTAACTTGTGTGCATGTAAATGTAATTAAATGTCTACGAAGAACTTGGGTGCCGGTGTCACGGCTGCATGACATCAGTTTATCACTGACGGACTGGTGTTTGCATGTCGCGCTCAAAGTTTAACGAAACCCTAAAGCCTTACTACTTATATGCGTGCGAGGGAACGAGAGTGTGTTTTGTTAGCATGACGAGTTGTTCATTTCTATGTACACATTATAATATTTTGTAAAAATGCTTTTTGGATGGTGTGGACTCTAAAACGTGCATTGAATTTGTATTCTGTATAACTATGTGCGAGTTTCTACAAATGTCGGGGGAAATGCCAATTATGCACCAACGAGTGAGAAGTGCCGATGAGAGGCATTTCAATTATGTTTGTTAGTGAAGAAGAAGGGGGGGGGAAAGGAAAACATGTCAAGGGTTTGACTCGAACAACAGCCCCTCTTCCTTCTGCTCTCGTCGTTCAAGAATGAGAAAGAAATCGCGTGTGACTGCAGCCTCGAGTGCTCGGCGGAGGAGAGCGGCCGCCGACGGAAAAAGGAAGTCAAAGACATCAGAGTGATGCAAATTACTGAAGTTCCTCACGACACCGCCCCACAGCTTCGCTCTAATTCTGTGAGGATTTACTCCCACTCGGTGTTTGTAGCCCACTTGTAGC
This sequence comes from Diplodus sargus, assembly GCA_903131615.1. Lineage (NCBI taxonomy): Eukaryota > Metazoa > Chordata > Actinopteri > Spariformes > Sparidae > Diplodus > Diplodus sargus. Next base: position 7,377,304 of record CAEMYA010000103.1, read on the forward strand.
ACTGTTATTGATATGCTCTATATTCTTTATATACAGTGACTCTGCTGGTTGTGAAAGTCGGTGATCTGTCGTACTCCCTGTTGCATACTCGTGTGCAAACATACAGTGCCTGCTCGTGGACTTCTTGTAACTTCTACTCAATCTTCCTAAATTGTACTCAACCATGTTGTTACCAAAACTTCTCTGAGGATTCTTCTAGCATGACTTAACACACTTCGGTATCGTCAGTACTAAATTTCGGTGGGATTCTGTTGTCTCGTGGTGAGTCGCCCTGTGCTTTGAGTCTAGATGAGGATTTCAGATCAGTGTTTATAACTGTGCACTAATATGGGTGCAACTTGTTCGATCGAGTCTTATTTTTGATAACTAATTGCTTTGGCTGTTGTACTGTGGCTTATGATTTAATACAACTGAGATGCAGGGAGAAAAAAAAAACAATAAAGAGTTGGCTGACTACTTCTGCCTGGCTGTGCTGTCCACCGGTTTCGTATTCTGCAGGCGGTGAAGGTTTTGCCGCATGAAAAGTACAACCTAATCAGCAAACATATCGGAAGAAATGTCTATCGTAGCTGTAAGAGGGTTTTTTTTTAACTCTTCATTTGATGGAAGGGAAAATGGTTGCAGTGTTTCAGAAAAGCCAAAGACAGAAATGTAGCTTTACGTTTCACATTTAGCAACATAACCAGCACAAAGTTGCATCAGGTTTGTGCACTTGTTAAAGCTCGTGTCGTGGATTCTCGGTCGCGCTGGAGGCTTTCCGCGCGTCTCTGACAGACATAAATTGGACAAAGCGAAGAGTTGAGTTATGTCCTGGTAAGCCCACCTGAAAACAAACGCAGCACCTTGCGGTTTGTTTCATAAATCTCTATACAAACTTTGATGGTATTTGTTCAATGAGACACTCTCCTCTGTTGAACTCGTTATTAGCCTTGCTGGCAAATGGTCTCCAACTTGATGGATGGATTTAAAAGAGAGATAAGTGAAGTGTGGCTTAAAATAAGAGTTTCCAGTGTTTGTTAATAATTCATGCAAAAAAGGTTCATCCTCTTCTCAACCTCAGCTCTACTTTCATCAGACGGAACAACTTCGGGTTCAGACTCTTGCTGCAGTTCGCATGTCAGCATGATTTGTTAGCACAGTCCCAACGTGCAGGCCTACTGATTATTTCGTTTTCATGAAATGGTTCCATATTTTGAGAAACCCTCACATCGTAAAACTTCAAATATGGCTTAGTTTATTGTAACTATGAGTAAAAGGAGGGAAACTAGCCTCGCTCTATTTGGTGATTTGTTTCCATTAAATGGTTTGACATTTTGAGAAATGCACCATTTGGTGTCCTTGTCAAGAGTAAGAGGAGAGAATTGATGCTGCTTTCACATCTATTCGCTTAGATGTGAGCTAATGGCAGGAGGTGATTAGCTTAGCTTAGCTTAGATTAAGGATATAAAACAGGAGGGAAACAGCTAGCCTGGGTTATTCCTTCATTTGCTTTTTTATTAAATGGTTCGACATTTTTAGAAATCCACCTTTTGGCTTTCTTGTCAAAAGTAAGAGGAGAGAATTGATGCAACTTTCACATCTGTTATGTGAGATTTGAGCTGGTGCCCGGCAGCGATTAGCTTAGCGTAGAGTGAAGATGGAAGTATTAAAAGTTCATCCAAAATAGGAAACTATGCCCAACTGCACCTAATATTTCCCCTTGTGTTTGTTTCCGTAAAAGTTAAAAGTGACACGTTGTCATTTAATGAAGAGTTAAGTGCTGTAACTATTGGTGACAATGGCAGAATTGTAGACAGATGGACCTTTTGACCGCCAACATCATGAGGATTCACCCTCAGGGCACCATGAGTGGCCTAAATGTTATAACAGTTCATTCAATAGTTATCAAGATTCACTCTGGACCAAAGAGGTGAACCAACAAAACAGACATCGCCATCCTTGGAGTCACAATAACTGTGGCTAAACACAAAGTTGGCTATTTTAAATGAATATCTGACGCACTGAGGAATTACCAGAATTAACTTCCCCATTATCCAGCCTGTTATTGTGGAGGAAATCGCTCCTTATATCTCCGCTCTCAATAGCTGTTTAATTAGGTAGCTGGAGAGGCTTGACTGATAGCATTTAAAATGAGGATCGAGGGCAGCATCAGTGCCTGTGTGTGTGTGAGAGAGAGAGACTTAGAGTGGCGGCAGTCGTTTGGATGTTGTATTTCATCAGTGGTCACCTTTAATTCCTTCCTTAGGCGTTTTAATAGAGCGTACTTTGTGTCTCTCAAGTCTTCCTGTCTTGACAGGTTCTTTCTAAAAATGGAAACTGAAAATCGCCCATCCATTACTTGACACTGAAATCTTTGAATTTGTCTTAGAAATTATAAACAAAAAAATGGAAGCTGGTGTCTGTGTGCTGTTGCTGTTCTTGCTGTGTGTCTGGCCTATGAAGGTACTTTCTTACCGTAAAGCTACAACCACTGACATATGTGATCTGTTACTTACTGTGTTAATGGGTGTTGAAATACTTTAATTAAAGGAGAAAGTTCCAAAACATCCCTGCTTATGTCGTTATTAATCTACAATCCAATACTGCATGGCACCGATGCAATGAATTACCCGGTGAAGCTGAGAGTGAAATCACAGCTGAAGGTCTGGTCACGTTAACAGGTTACAACAGTCAAACACACGTCACTCTCTGGATCTTCTTTAACAATCCTCCATAGTGAAGACAGCAGTTAAAATTTTTCTTCAACAATTTATTCAACTTGTCAGCAATTAGGCCGCCATGATCTATAAGAGAAGAAGTGTCAACGATTTATATTAAAGATGTACCAATATTAAAAAAGGCACTCTTTCTATGGTTTTGGAACTTGATCATACAGTTACAAACAACATTTTATCTGCACGTCATGAATAAGAGAGGATGAAAACAAGTCCGTGCCCCTCGAGTCTCTCCTCTGGCTTCCCGTCAGGAGAACACCACCACCTCGTCCTCCCTGCCCCCCCTTCATATCTGGCCGCTCTGCCTCTTTCTAATTACTTGATTTTTACCAAAGTAATTTACCACTCTCTGTCACCCTCAGACTAACACCCAGCCTCCTTAATGACCGCCTCCCACTTAATATCGCGTATCCAGCAGTTTTCAGGCCTCCAGTCCTTCTCAAACGCCGTCGCTCTTCCACCCTGAATTAGCATTAACAACATCCATAAACCAGAGATATTGGGCATCTCGTCTCGACCGCGGCATCTTTAATTGGCAGGGTGAAAATACCGCATCATCGCCCCTAGCCTCAGGGAGGAGTCAGTCTTTAGGACGCCTGTTTGGAGAGGAAGTGTGTGGGAGGCAGGAGCAGTTACACCAGGAGCAACTCGGTGACAACTGCTGCCAGTGTCACATTTCTATTCAACTCCATTTGTCTTTTTAAAGGACAAATTTAAAGCTGCGTGGAGAAATATGTTCATACACACAGTAGCTCAAATGTGTAATGTACCAGTGGATGCTTGTATTGTCCAGACAGACGTGAAACTTGATAAAGCCTGAAATCTGTTTTGCTTTATTTTTTCAAATAAAAGACTAATTTGGTAGAGTTGAAAAGCAGATGTTCAGAGTCGAAACGTTCTTCTTTCCGTACCCTGGTATACTTCCATACTGGTATACCGCCGTAAACTTACCACTAAACTAGATTATTAGCCAGGATGTTACATGTTTAAACCGGCGGCTGCCATATTTATATTTATATTTTTCAGATTCATTATTCATTAAGCCTTTCTAAAGCAAGCATATAAAATTGAGAATAAATTTGAGAATATGACAAAAGTATAGACTCTGTCTATCATGATCCTAGTTTTTTATTTGTCTTATTTCCTTTTTCCTTTTTTAAAAGTGTATCCCTCTCTGTGATTTTCCCTCCTTCCAGTGTTTTTTCTTTCCTTTCCCTCACCTGTCCTTTTCCCGCCTCACTCTCTTCCTGTGTGTGTGTGTGTTTAGTCTTTGTTCTCTCTCATGTCTTTTTCAGTTTGTTCCGTGTTCTCCCTTGATGCCATACTATGTCTTCTCCAGTGTCTCCTAGTATCTCCCTGTTGGTGTATTCCTGATTGTTTTCATTGATTAGTACTTTGCTTTTGTTTTACAATTTGTTGAAGCCCTTTAGAAGCTACTTGTCTTTTTGTCCGTTGTGACTCGTACTTGTTTTTTATTGATTTGTTGTTGTTGTTTTTTTTGTATCATTCAACTTTAGTTAGTAAAGCTCGCCTCCGGTGTGCTGTCTGCACTTGGGTGCTCACCTTGTTTGTCAAACCGTAACACAGTTTCAGGTAAGGTTCTGGTTCCAGGGGCCAGGTTCAGTCAAGTCTGAGTCAAGTGTGTTTGAGATTCTTCTTTTTGGCCAGTTTCCATACATCGGGGCTCCCACTTCACCTTTGGTTTTGGGACCAATCCTTTTGGTTGTCTATCATTTTGATAGAATCAGCGGGTTTTATTCCCATCACCACCTTTTTCTAAGGTATGAATTTGCTTTGACCCTTTTTGTGATCCCAACAATAAGTAAAAAAAAAACACACAAAAAAACAAAGAAATGCTCATGGAATAAGTGAAAACTGTCTCATTTATGTCATTAAAATGCTACTTACTATGATTTAATGTAAAGCTGGATTGACTGACTGACTGACTGACATTGCCAGGCCACATGCATAACCGAAAGTGGATTTTTACTGCTTTTAATATGAACGTAACAACTTGAACTACAACTTTTGTGGACCTCCACAGGTTGGAAACAATCTCTCTATCAATTAATTAAATCAACTATTGGCTACTACTGCAGATCTGAGTGATTTATCAGGAGTGTAGGCACCTTATTGTCCCCTCCACGTTCAGACCGTTCAACCGTTGCGTTACCTCAGTCGACCTCGCCTGCTGAACATTTCCACTACTTCATATTCAGGGTCCAACACAAGCGACAGATTCTCTTCCTCTCTCCTCATCCCTGCCGTCCCTTATTCATCAACCACACGCGCATGCACACGCAGAAAAACTATTAGGTTTCCTGTGCCAGCTGAACAACGAGATAATGCCACTGCCTACACCGGCAAAAGAAGATGTTTTCCAATATCCTTCATCTGCCATTGTTCATTTCCATCTTCTGCCAGATGCCTGTCACAGCTTGTAAATTGATTTATAATGCTGTCTTTTTCTTGAGCTGGATGGAGGATGGGGGGAACACACAATGTACAGTAGGCCGGGTGTCTGGGAATGAGCGCAGGTTCCTGGATGTGACGTGGTGGCCGCAGTGAAAAGCTATACTCAGTAGGGCAAATTTGATTGGGGCAATTTTCATCCCCGGCTCCTTCAACTTCAGGGAGGAAAGGTTTAGGGCTGTTATTGGCTTCAGGATTGCTATGGCAACCATAGAGCAGAGTGTTTTTCCAAGTGAAAGAATGAGACGTGTGTGTGTGTGTGTGTGTGTGTGTGTGTTGCCGTGTGTGTCAAGTGGGGGGTTGAGTATTGCTGTTTAAATTGCCATCCAGTATAATTGTAGCACGCTGTGTTTTTCCTTTCAGCGCTAACCCTCAAACAAAAGATGGGATTTGGTGTCATGTTTAATTAGTGGCTCTAACAGTGTTTGCGTCCGGTCACAATTGCTGAATGATTTTAATATTATTATTTTTTGGGTGTGTTAGCCTACTGTCAGAGGACCAGTCTATTCTAATGTAAAAAAAAAAAAGAAGGACTGTGGACTTTTGTTGGATGATTATCATCAAAACTGCTTCTTTTGTAAAAGTGAACCATAAAATATGTAATATATAAATCTTAACATTTATTGTTTTTGTCAGATGTTTTGCCACTGTAAACATACGTTATTGTTGTACAATAACAGTCTATGAGAGGCGCAATGTGTGAGTCTTACGGAGTCTTGACGAAGACAGGCTGTATTCATCACCTGACAGCAAGCGCCATTAATGATCCGCAGTTGCTCCTTTGTTGGCTCGGCCCCCAGTGACCCTGTCAGCGCCAGCTCCCACTGGCCTTTAACCAGCATGACTGGCGACCCTCAACAGCCAACGCTGCGGCTCAACAGACACGATCACAGGCGACACACCAGCTCTAAACTCCGGTAGCACCGAAGGGTTTAATTCTTTTTTGTTCTTTGAGGAACATCAGGTGGTCGGTGTTGCAGAAAAGACATTTCCTAAGCATTTGAAGCACGCAGCGATCGTGTGTAATTAGCCCCTAGAGGTCAGCTGACGTAGAAACGGGTTTCTCAAAAAAAAAAAAAAACAGCTGGAAAAGGAACTCGTTACCATGGTATATCTATAATTATAAACAAGGACTAGGACTGGAATGATGTTGATCTTGATGAAGTGGTTAATGGGTTTGATCCTCATACGGGAATTATGGTATTTTTAAACCAACATCTACAAACTTTCCTGTGTAAGTGATTCATACATACAAAAAACCTTGCAAGGGGTTTGAAATCCTGGAGCAGACAGCTCATGAGTGGTGTTTGTCCAATCAGGTGCCAGTAAGTGTTTGCATGGTTGTCCCAGGGTGTAGCCTGTTTTGGTCAAGCGTCAAATGCTGGGAAACACTGCGAGAAAAAAAACATCCCTGTGAACATGTGCAGGTACAGCTCATCATGCTGTCATCAACATGTCAAAGCGAGACTTCTCCTTGACTTGACCTTTGTTTCTGATTACAACCATGTGTATCACTGTAGGAACTGTTTCTATAATGTTGTTAGAACCACCTTTTGTCAGCAAGTGACCTTGGTGGTCACAGATGCCTCAAAGGATTAAATTGCAGACATTGCATCTGTGTCGTTGCTGCCAGCTGAGGCAATCTGCTGGACCGATTTCAAACTTATTGGTAGGTATGAAGCATTTCCACACCAAAACATGTAAAAACACTGGAATTCCCGTTCAAAATGTCCACAAACTGAGATCAATGTCCATCAAAAGTTCCCAAAGCCCATGGTGACTTTTGAAAATGTCTTTTTTATGTCCATGAAATTCAAAAATAAGAAATTTACTGTTCAAAAATGTTTTAATCTACTCTCAAAAAACACCAGAAGGACTGAATGTAAAGCTCAAGTGAGAGAGTTATTGAGTCATTATTCATGTTGAGCTATTATCTCATATAACTGCATCATTAAGAAGACAGTCATTGAACCACTGGCTGACGGGGGTGAAGAAATACGTTGTAGCTTTCTGAAACGAGAAATCAATATTCACTGAAGTTTACCTGCCCTTTTATTTACACAAACGCCACTGTAGTGATGAAGGAGGTGCAATAATGAAAAAACACTGTGTTCATCTGTCTTCCTTGATTTCTCACTGGGAAATAGAGGACATCAAAATGACCCACCTCCAACACTCATATTGATTTTTATTATGGAAATAGAATTGCCACAACTTCCCCTTTCCAGTGTAAAAAAAAACAATAAACTGGATGACAGGAAATGAAAGCGGCCTCATTAACCAGTCATCAACACCCTGCAGACAAAGGCGAGGGGCTATTTTACTCCACAATCTCTCGTCATATTAGGACGATATTGAGGAAAACACTGTGCTGCTTGTTCCCGCACAAAGGGGCAAATTATTCATCTCTTCCAACAGAGTGACAACATCCTGACATGATGTCCTTATCAACAAACACACACCCTTTCATCTTGTTCCTACCTTTCCGCCTCTTTAAACCACCATCTCCGCTCGTCACAGCGTCACAGGTAATAAAAACAACGTCAAATGCGACTTTGTGACCGACACGTCGAGGCTTGACACCTACGAGCTGATATGGAAGACGTTCTGCATGCATATCCAATTGAACAAAACGTTTAGTTAAACGCAAAAAAGCTGCAAACCTGTTGTTTTTAAAATGTATGGAATTAAGAGAACCGGAGACGTTGGACGACTGCTCTTTAGGGAACCAGTCCTTGGTTGTTGTCAGAGTCAGAAACACCTATTATAATATGAATGAAGTGTTTTAAATGTCAGATACAGAAAGCTGCATGTCAGAATGAATGCTCTCTAGAAGGGCATTCAGAGAGCCATGACCTTTATCAAGGCCAACACTCCTGTAATCCTGGTCAACTGCACGTCTGTTCGGGGTGCAACTCACCAACTTCATCACAATGTTATATTCTACATACGTACATATTGAATATACACACGCACCTAATCCATGCTGATGTTTTCATTCTGCACAACCTGTTTTGTTTTTCTTTATCTGTAATTGTATTATTACCATCATCCTCATTATCATTACACACATTCTGTTTACCAATTACTATTTACCATTTCTGTGGTGGAGTCTCAAAGCAAAAGATTTTCATGTGTACTTGTAAAACCAGAGTGACAACAAACATCTTAAATCTTGTGTCTTATCTTATCTTTTATTGTCTTTCAGACAAATATCCGATATTTGCAGATATCGCAACATACAATTTCGATTTGATTCAATTCAGGGGCCGGCTGCGATCAATATGAGACGAAACCACCTGCCCATTTAGCGCAATCAGGTTTAGAAGAAGCTGCCGCCTCTGTCTTTTGTGTTTCGGGCCATACAAACAGCTCATAATTAACTGCAAGTAATCAATTAAGTGCAGCAACCTACAGCGTGTCAAAGGTGTCACATCTTTTCTATTTTCTGAAATGTCAACCTGTTCTTTTAGACACATCAACAACTAGAATAGAGGCCCAACAGTCTCCTTTAATTCAGTCAAGCTCGATCCACTAAACCAGCCGTAACTACTTAAAGATAAACAGATCTGGGATCCGCACCATATTGAGACACCAGCCACCTATTTAAGCCGGAATTTTTTTCATCCGGATCCATGTTTTATTTTCTGTGAAATTGTCAAAAATGTCCAGTGAGAAAAGAATCCTGGATTCGCCGCTTTCTGCACCAAGACTTAAAGGGCTCTATTCTGGGCCGAGACACAGCCGCCATCCAAGTTTCATGGAAATCTCTTTTCATGCTTTTTGTGTAATCCTGCTGACTAACTAACAAGCATACAAACAAACAAACAAACAAGCAAACAAACAAACAAACACAGGGAAAAACAAAACAAAACAAAACATAATCTCCTTGGCGGAGATAATGAATCACCATTCCAATTTTCTCACATGACCGTGAGTTTATCGAGCTGTTAAGAACAGGTTGTTATCGACTTCCAGTCTTGACTGAACGTTAAACGCTCCTATTTATAGAGACCCACTCTGCACGGCCTTAGAGGCTTTAGTGCTCTTTCATGAACAAGCCTTTGCGGTTTGTTTACAATCCAGAGTGCACTTTAAGATCGGACTTTTTTACCAGACAGCCTCAATTTCCTGTTCAGCAGAAATCCGCAGCAGGTTGCCCGTGCCACACCGGGCATTGTTTGTTGTACAGATTAATCAGTCCTGATAAGAGGAGGTGAACAAAAAAAAAAAGAGAAAAAAAGAGACAGGCGTGCGTGTGTGTGTGCTACGGATTAGATGGCATACCTTGAGGTTGCCATGGTGACTGGCAGGCAGCAGACACCTGTAAATTAACATTAGCACTGCAGCACCGGGATCTTAATTAAAGACGCAGGGAGAGAGCAGGACGGCCGCTCGATGCAGTGCCTTACCTCAGCCCTTTATCAGCACACCGCTTCCATAAAATCAAAGAGAATTAGCTTTCAAACGAACAGGTGTCATATGGAGACACTGTGACCGAGGGACAAAGAGCTGAATGAGAGAGTCTGGATTGTTTAAATGTTACCTGGTCCACGGGCCACAGTTTTTCTTTTGTAAACGTCTGAAACGGCATCTGTTCAATCCACGTTTAATGAAAATAGATGACGCCGGCGTTAACATTAGCACCTTTCCTCTCTCGCAGCTGCTTCCAAAGAAATGATAATTTGTTGTTGCTGACTCACCAGTGCTACACTGACTTCAGCATAAAGTGTTAGAAAAGATTATCAGGTTTATCATGTTTAATTATTAATAAGCTTTTATAAAACAGCTGAGCTTCACTGCATTATGGCCTAAAATCTGTTACATAAGAAACTTTCTTCACTGTGAGAGGAATTACAGTAAATTAATAAAGAAAGTAAATTCTATCAAGGTAAATAAATGAATGTGTATTTATTGTTATATTTCTAAACTGGTCTTTTCTGAAAATAGTCAAATGTAACATGTGTGGTCCAAATAGCATCTGCCTTTAAGAATTACAACTACAGTGAGCAGGGGTGAACAAAAAGACAAACATCTTCTATTACGCTATATGTTATGTTACGATTTCTGCAGAGACCTGGCCCCACCGCTACATCCCAGATCAATCACATTGCATGGCAGCCTCTGACATCAGTGTATGAACATTTATCATGTGGTGAGCTGCCTGACAGCAGGACTGCAGGGGGGGAGATGGACTCTGTGTTTATGTCACTGATGCTTGGTGCTCATGCGCAGTCAAGACTAATGGAAAGTGAGGATGAGGATGCCGTTCACCCTGATGCAAATTCCAAATATGCTCTTTCGTGTTAATGTTTACATGTAATAAATAACTGTATAAACCTTCTATGCTTGTGTTTACAGGCAATCATTTCAATGTAACCCTGCAGTGAAAACGACACACTAGGTGGACACCTACTACCGCCTCGTGGTATATAACGGCATTTTACCCAATCCTAACTGCATGTGTACCATTAAATAAAAACTTCACTTCAGACAATCAGATTCCTGGAAATCAATTTAGAGTATGGCCTCTCCGACCCGTTACCTGATCGACTGGACCAGCCGTTTGGTTCAGACATTCACGTTCCCCTCGGGATGAACTGTAATAACTCTGAGGATACTGTGAACTTTTAATCTTTTGTCTTTTTGTCTAAAACTTCAGTTTATTTCACTTTTTTTAAAACTTTTATTTTATTTTACTTTCGGCCTTAATACCCTTTTAAAACTGAATACATTCCAATTAGTATTCATTGTGTTTTACTAACTACTTTTGAATGGGATGTAAACCATCTGACACATTGTTATCAGACGAATGTGACAAACCGCATGAACTATTTTGATGAGAGACTAAAACTCAAAATGCAATATTTTGTCCAAAGATTGGACTCCTTAAAACAAGTCGGACTAGATTTAAATCCACTTATAAAATGATCTCACGAGGTCGGAGATAAAATGCATGAAATGCACTGAACTGTGCTTGAGGTGATGTTGATTTGCTCGTGCTGAAAAGAACTCTTAGCCTTGAAGTGGATGTTTAACAAATCAAACTTTGAAAGCAGATAATCGATTTATACGAAAACAAGAAAAACTAGATGTTTTAAAATTAGATCTCAGATTATAAAATGTTGTTAGCTGTTTCGGTTTGTCGCAATGTGCTAAATCATCAGATCAGGAGCATCGATCGGACTCTTCTTGGCCCTTTTTTTAAACCCTTGTATCCAAATTACCATTCGTCTTTGTCTCATGGTTGCACTTGATGCAGCTGTTGTGCTCCATCCATCTCAGCCCTTTATTGCCAGGCCTCTCAACCTGTGATTTAAAAAAAAATCTATATACACTATTCACATTTGAGTGAAGCCTGCAGCTACTACTTATGCCTGATGGAATATTTATTGGAGATGGCTGCCCTCCTTTACCTCAGGAGTTCACTCACACAGGTCTTTACATGGACGTAGTTATATGTGTATATGTTATTGTATAGTTACAACTACAAGGCAGCAAAATAATAATTCAGTTGTAATTCAGCTGGATGCAAAAGACTACATTTCAGTTCCTTGCTTGAAAGTAAGTTTCTATAATATGACTTTAAAGATTGATTGAAAAATGTAGTTTGTCCTCTCTGAGGCGTCTCACCTGAACCTGGTCTTGCCGTATCTCGGATGTTTTAATAATGCCTTATTGCTTTGACTTGAGTCAAAAGAGAGGCGACGGAGAGGCTGTCGCAACCCTGAAAATGTCTCCTTTATATCCGTCTCATTCAGGTGGAATCAATTTCATCCCGACTGATGAGTTATTCGTCACCGCCATTTCATGGAATTTCTTTTCTTTTTCTTCCTTTCACTTATGACTCATGTCATGGATAGTTGATTTATTCATTTGGAGCACAGTCCGTCTATAGATCTCAGGGCTTTACCAATCCAGCAATCTCATAGTATAATATCTGAATTGCTCAGAGGAGATCGCTACGACTGTCACCTGTTCAATGCCTGACACAAAGGTGTCCGTGCCTCACCGTCCACATGACAAATTATTCATCGTCATTATTGTTATCGTTTAATGATCCTCAGGATGTGCAGCCGCTCGCTGTTAGTCATACCGAGGTCGACAGCGACCACAGGTGAGACGATGAGCTCGGTCACGCCCTTTAGCCTTCTGCCGACGCGTTAAAGGTGGAGAAAATGAAGTGAAACTGCCGGATTTCTACACAAGCAAACATGTAATTGTCTTATATTTTTCCATTATTGCCTCATTAATTTCTCGTGTTGTGTAGCAGGAAATGTCAGATTGGTGGCCCCGCACCCTGCCTGTCACCTCTTTTAATGAGCAAGTTACGGAGGGTTTTTTAAATTGACATTAAAGCTCCCGCGGAGAGGGTTTTCATGGGCGCTCTGTAGGGGGGGGTATTAAGACAGTTAATGTTCCGGACGAGAGCTGTTTCTTTGCAAAACCACATGGACGTACACAGCTACTTTATCAAACTTCAATTTTGAAAAAGACTGAAGATTTAATTCTGTTCGTCTGAGTGTTGCGCTCTTTCTCGTTTCTCTAGCAGGTGAAATCTAAATGTATGTTAATGTGGAATTCTTAAAATCTTAAGTGCCTTTCTAGAAACCTTGCATGCGAGTGGTTTTGAACTCAACGGCGCATTATGTGAGAGCGATGCTTTACACACCTGAAAGGTTTCTTTTTTGTGACTGTTACGTTTTAATAGCGCCCTAATGTCGTCGCAGACGGTGAAATCCATCAAGACATCAGAAGCGCATTGCAAACACATTTATCATAACCATATCTTACACTGGCAAAGAGCAGGGCTGAGTAGCTCTATCATTTCGTGCACCTAAAATAAACGTTGATTTTCTTCTTCTGTGGGTTTACCTGAACGTTTTCAGTCGGATGCACCTCTGAATGCAAATTGACTCTCGATTAATGCGTCAGTTTGACGGCGTTGACTCCGAGTGAACAGTCCAAACAAGAGAGCCTTATCGAAAGAGACAAACACAACACACAGACGTCTGCTGTGCGGATCTACGGCCTCCGATTTGACTGTCATCTAACAGTGCTTTTACTCAATGTCAATGTCTATTGCCAAGCTGTATCGGCGAGTGACAGCACTTTTGGTGATAAAAAAAAGAAAATGTCATCAATCTGCTCCGGAAGTTTGATGTCAACTGCACAGACACAAACAGATATATATTCTCTAGCTGCAGCTGAACACAACCTGTTTTTCTCATTCCACAGCCGTCGGCACACCTCTCCAAGACAAGTGTTGTGTTCAGCTGTTGTTTCACAGTGTGTGCAGTCAGTGTCTGGGTGTGGCACTGCAGGTTAGTTGTGTTTGCAGAGTTCACATGAGGATAAGTGCAAAGAAAACTTACCACAGTGACCATGACGAAGCTGTTGAAACTGACCTCTTTTTGGCTTGTGCTACATGTGGCATCCTGATAGCAACACGTCATCATCTCACCTCAAGTCCAGCTAACTAGCTTGCTAATTAGCAGCCTAAAGTTACTAAGTCGTGCCACTCTGCAGCCATCTTTGCAGTGGCATGTTTTATTTACAAATATAGGGCAGCAATAGCTCAGTCCGCAGGGACTCGGCTTGGTTCAAGTCCCACTCGGACCAAAATAAAAAAAAGTATGATGTGGCCTAGTAGTTGGAAAATGCTAGTTCACATCCTGGGCATTGCCGAGGTGCCTTTGAGCAAGACACCGACCCCTAACACTGCTCGCTGGGTGCCGTAGCACGTGTGGCAGCGCCTTCACTCATCTCCTCTATACATTGCGGGTGTGTGTGTGCGTGCCTGTGTGTGTAATGTGAGCGGAAAATAGAATTTCCCTTGCAGGATTATAATAGTATATATATATATATATAAAAAAAGTACAGGCCCCTGTGTGAGTGAATGAGGAGAGAATTTGAACTCCCATACACCAACGGTAAATAATGATAACATTACTTCTCTGTGCTTGCTTTGTTGTTTTGCAGGGCAGTGGGGGGAATTTATTTATTCAACACACACAAGCATCAACCCTCTTGGAATTCATGTCAACCCACTGTCTGCCATCGCCTCTGGTACGGTAAAAAAGTTTGTTGCTTTTTGAGAAAGAAACAGATAAACGTTTGCCGTTTTCGATGAACAACTGAACTGTCACGTGCGAAAGATGATTTATTAAAAGACGGGGGTGATCTTTATTGGCAGAGAAATTGCAGCGTAGCTATAATAACTGCCTGACTTGCACCAAGGCACACAACAGCATTTGACCGTGATTCTGAAAAGGCAGCACCTCGCGAGACGCGTGCCGAGGTGAAGCCAAGAAAAGCTGATGAGGTGTTGTAGCTAAATGAGGGGCCGGTAATGAAGCTACGAGACTCCGACGCTGGGAGCGTGATTACCACAACAAAGACTCTAATTGAGGGAACAGTGGTGAATAGATCCTTCAGAAAATCTGCCGTACCTCCGTCACCTGCGAATGATGCACATAATGTATGACATATTCATGTGAGCAGACATGAATAAACACACAGCGGGCGCTAAAAGCGTGTTTTTGCTTGCTAAATGAAGTCCGGGCAGGCGCTGTGATGAGCACTCGAGAGGACAAAAATAAGAGTGTACCGTGATGGTGATTGTTTGCGTTTGATTGTCTCGCCCCGCTGTGACGCGGAGACCAAGTGTGAAGCGTGAACACAACAAACCGGTTGAGACAGTCAGCAACCATTTCATGTAACTACAGCCTCCTCCCTGGTTGCATGTCGTCCTCCGAGCTGTTACGAGAAGCTTACGTCCGTCACCAGGATGCAAACACGGCTTTATTGACAGATGGGAGTTCCGACTAAAAGATGTTTATCAAGGGCTTAGAATAGCTTATAAAAGAGCAATTCCATATTCAATTTCAGATATATCTCAGTAAACTTAACACCCAACGAGCCGCTGTCAGTCAGTGAAGTGAGCGAGTTACGTTTTCAGATATTCTTAATGGAAACCTGCTCTGGGTAAAAAAAAAGTATCTATGTTCAGTCCGTGGGAGTCAATTACATCACAGTGTGAGCGCCGCTAAAGTATAAATGTCATGGTAACTTCACAGGAGGTGGGGGAAGTTCTTTTTAGTGTAACACATCACAACTACAGCCCATTATAGGTGATAATAATTACTGAAAGGACAGAGATTAGGATGGACTGCCCTTTTCTGATCATCACAGTGTGTGTGTGTGTGTGTGTGTGTGTGTGTGTGTGCGCGCGTGTGTGTTGCTTCTTCTCCAACAATAACATTTTCCACCAATTTCCTATTATTATTTCATTCTATTTTTGAATACCTTTTTTCAACCAGCGTAATCATGCTGCTTACGGTAATTGATGAGAAAATGTGTTTATGTGACATATCCATGATTGTTTGAGAAGATTAACTAGGCTTTACAATTGTTTCCACCGAGCTATTTTTACCACAGTACAGCCAGTACAGACGGCGGTGTACCGGTGTCTTAATGGGACATGTGAGCTATTTCTGCCGTCAGACTCAGCGGGGCTGACACTGAGATGCTGCTCGTTTCAGCGGCTCAGAGAAAGGCACCAGCGAACAACCTGTTAGCTTGTCTGTTCAGTGTATTTTATTACGTTACGCTCATTAAGCTGATGATTTTAATCCGACACAATCTATAATAAGTGCATTCAACTGTGAGGGTACAGATACAAAAATTGCAAGAATCATGAAAAAAATAAAGAAAATGTCAGTTAACAATTTCCAGAGCAAAAGTGTATGTCTTCATGTAGTTTGCAACCGTCCAAACCTTGAGCAATGTTGCCCTTATAAATATGTTTATATCAACAATGGACTAAATGTCTATGTGTGGTGTGCAAAGGGCTGCTGGTATTGATATACCTACACTTGATTCAGCGCTTTATCACTTTCAGCTCGCAGCTCTACTGTTTGTTTCATCTCTGTTCTCATCAAAGTCTAGCCTGTGTACTTATACGCGTTTGGACATTTGGCTCCTGAAGAGCGAGACACTTCCCTCAGATGCTGGTTGACAGAAACAAGGGGCTTAAAGGAGAATGAATGCTAGACTTACATTCATCGGATGGTGTGAACAGGTAAACGGATACAAGTGAATGCTGATGTTGCTTTGTGTCTGCTGGACCTGAAAAGGTCTATCGGGGCAATAAATGTTAGCAACGTACGTTTTTGCAAACCACTGATGTCAAGACTTCACATTTCAATTCAATTATAATTTCATCTTGTGAAAACGATGGCACAACACCCGCTTAGTTCGGGTTCGGTAAAAGATCATGTTTTTGCTTTAAATATCAGTTCTGTGGTTCCTCAGTAAAACTATCTGGTGGATGAAGCGTTCCAACTGTGGTCCCTCCACCACCATCACCTCCAAATCCGGACAAAGGTCAGGCGATAAACATGTAATGTGAACGTGAGTTGACACGTTTTATAAAGATGTCAATACGGTGGTTCATCCTTTGAACTGAGCAGCATGACAACAAGTTTATACAGTGATAATGTGTCAGCGCTGTGTTTACAGTTTGTTCCACTGAGACTGTGTATATTGTGTTGGTCAACGTCACCACTTATTTGACTAACAGCTTTAGCACAAACTCATGAAAAGCTGGTTCTGGAAAGACAGACAGACAGACGAACAAGCAGGCAGACAGACATCTCCATCCAGTTTACTTCCAGCTGGGCTGATTTCATGACTTTCAGGAGGAAAACGAGCAGCCTTCTCGCTCTGAGTATATTCATTTCTTTGCGCCGGGCAGAGGGCAGAGGGGCTTCAGCGTATTGATTGGTCACAGAGCCGTGAGAGGCTCAGATAGGAATCAGACCTCCAGTTGCATTTGGGGATTGAGTGTGATGTTGATGATATTGATGGTCTCGGCTCACTGTGTCTAATTTCTCTTTTATGATTACAGAAGGCCCACACGGAGCCTCGTGTGTTTGGATGCACGGCTTCTATTTCTGTGAGGGACTGGAGAGCTGTTCGAGGTGTTTCCCTGCTCTCTCCAGCTAATTAAGGCGTGAATTAATCAGTGTTTCTACTTCAGGGTTTTGCATCTCCATTCCAGGCTTCAGTGGTTATTCCGGGATGGTCTGTTAGTCTTTTTACAGATGCGAACCCTCATCACTCCAGGCAGCGTGAACTGAACCTGAAGGAATCTGGGAGCAGGAAGAGACGAGGAGCTGCTGAAGGATTTGGTTTTGAACTACGATAGTCCGACACAGCATCAGTCAGTGTCCGATACAATCCTGAACACACGAAGAGACGTACGGCTGCACGTTCTGTTTGAAAGTGGTCCTGCTCTCTGCTATCATCCAGCTGTCATTTTCAGCATTGAGAAGACATGATTGAAGTACTTTTGTTCCTGCATGGAGCATGAGTGCCTGCAGATTTTGTTCTTTTTCTCATGCGCTGACCCTCTTTTCAAGAGCTTTTCTCGAGTTTGATGATATAAAGACAGTCCTTGAGTGCACCACCACCTCTTTTTCATAAGTTTGTAGTTAAGGATACGTGGATCTCGCCCGAGTTTCTGGCTGTTCCATTGCACTTTTGTTGAGAGAGCCTCAAGTGCCCAAAAAAAAAGGGTATCTTTTTCAAAAGGTTGACTGTGCCGCCTGTGACACATGAGTTTCATGGGCATCATGTTTATCTGATGAAAGCATCTGAAATGTCAGAAAGATAGAAACCCGGCGATATCAAGAACAAGTTCGGATCAATAGTAAAGCAACCCGAGGAAACACACACGCTTTCTTCATATAAAAGAACAAGTAAGAAAAGCTTAAATAAATGTCATCACGATAATTAGATGTTTCCTTCAGTTTGGCATTTCAGAAACACAGGAGAAGACAATAAGGGTTTCATCAAAACTAGACAGGAGTTTAAAGTGCAGGCTTTGCCGGTGCAGCTCGGTTTCATCTCAAATGCTGAGGCACGATTTAGTAAGGCATTCCTCATCTAATTTTGAAGACTTTAATCAGCCTTGCGAGGGTGTCGAAAAGTGTTATTGCACCTCCATGGAAACCCATTTGAAGGGGGCTGCCTCCAAAATAAGAGATATTAAAAAAAAATTCAAAAAAACCCAAATGAAGCGCAGCTCATTATCAGTCTTGCTTCCTCATCGTTTTGCAGCTGTGCGTGCAACAGCGGAGGGTGTGTTGCGCGCTGCTAGTGTCGCACAGTATGTAAAAAAAGTTGCTGCAGCGTTAAGTGAAGCGTAGCGCGGGGGCTAAAGCAGAGTGACAGATTTATTAAGCCAGGTTGCAAAGGAAATCTATACTGCCTCCTCTGTCTTGCTTTTTAGGAAGCACATGGCCCTCAGCTCTGCAGAGAAAGAGCAAACCAAATCTAAAGCTAATCCCGTCATCGCTCTCCTAAATCTGCAGCCAGAGACCGTGTGACCAGATGAAGCTGGAGGGGAGGAGGAGGAGGAGGAGGACGACGACGACGACAAAGGAAAACAAGAAAAGGAGGTGATTGTGAACGAGGAGACAAACCACAGATGCAGCAGGTGATGATATTCACATCTGTATAGTTTATATATGTCAAACTGTGTGTTTCCCTTTTAGGGAAATATGCCAATATATTTATCTTATGGGGGAGAAGTAACATGAGGAGATTAAAACCACTCTTGTCTCTTTGTCCCCTAAATGTGAAGCTCAAGCCAAAAGCTGCTTAATCAAACTCAGCACAATGATAAGCTCGCTTATTAACACACAAACCACATTACTATACATTTGTACCTTACAGACTTAGACTGTGTTGTAGTGTTGCCATTATTGCTCACTCTCTCTTTGACACACACAGCGCTGCTCCTCATGACTCGTGTCAGACGCTCTGTTCTGTTTTTGTGTTGATTTCATTTTTAATTTGTTTTTGTTTTTAATTGCAATTCAAATTGAAAAGGGTCATTTGATTAAATTATTTCTTTAATCAAAACAAAAAGGATACAGTCTCGCTCTTTTTTTGGACGTGTTTGTAACAGCCGACTGACTCGCAAAGTAAACTGCTTCATGCTCACCTGCCGCGCCTCCACGACCTGCTTTTGTGTGTGCACAACACTCACATTGCATTTCTACTCATAGGATCTCCTGTTCGGTTTCTAATTTGTCTGTAATTCGGCATCATAGTGACTAACAAGGCAGCATGTGTGGTTTTCTAATTACCGCATAATTTAGGAGTATAGTTTATAATGAGGGTGTAGATGTTTACTTTTATTTCTAGTTTTTGTGTAATTTAGCATACAATTGGCTTTTTACATGCTATAAGTCAGGATTTGACCGTTTTTTATTTCATTATAAAGAACGTGATTTCTCGTTTTTCTTGTCCTAATTTCACAAAAAATAGTCATCTACTTTCTCAGTGCACTGTAAGTTTATTTGTAAGTTTATCTTGAGAAATGTCTGACAGAAACATCAACCTTTTGTTAAGTAAATCAATGCAGAGGTTAAAAGATACATGTGTGATTGACTGATGTTGATTTTGGGGGGAATTTGATTCCTTGCACCATAAAAATAATTCCACCGATGTGCATGTTGCTTTGGTCTCAGCTTTACCTTCATCAACATAATTTCAAGAGTGGACGTGAGTCTTTGCAGAGATCTTTTCACCTAAACCGACACAAAGCCATCCTCATGAAGATTTGTTATTTCCAGTATCTGAATGTACTACGCTTTATTAAAAAATATATTCAGTCGGTTCAAGAGGCAAAACGGAGAACCAGATGCAGGTTATTTCCGATGCGAACATCCTGCCCCCGGTTATAAAGACACAGAGTAAACGATGGCAAACACACAGCACGCTTCAGGCTTTGTTTGTTGACGACTGAATCAGTATATTTGTGACCTCCATGGCATGTTGGACACAATAACTACTGTACAGCCAGAGAGCGGAAGCACATAAAGAAGAGAGCGAAGGACAGCGACCAGACCTGTGTGAGCTCACATGCACAATGTAAAATATCGGCAAAGAATCTTTTCTCAGGGTTCGCGCTCATGAAAAACGTCCTGGACAGTCGGCTCCGTGGATGATTATCCAATCTGACCTGTGACATCCTCCATAGTGTGAGGAAAAACATGTTCTCTGGTTTGGTTCTTCATTTCCGGGTGCCTCACCTTGGTGTGGTTGTGTTATAGTGTGCGACCTCGGGGAGAAATCCGGCAAATGTTTCCTTTTCAGTGGATTTGATGACTGTCCGTGTAAACATTAACTAGGAGTGAACCAAGGCCTGATCTCAGTTAACCGAGAATCCGGTGGGAACTGTTGCTGCCACTCTCTTCAACAATAGAACCCAACTATTCGGTCGAGAGGTATTAAAGCCCAGAAACCTGACCCCAACTAAAAGTAATTCAAATCAATAATGTGGGCCAAAGACTATTTTCTGTTCTTTTTATTTTTTTCTCTTCACACAACATGAACACACACATTCTCATCTTGCTTGCTTGAATGGAGGTAAATAGATACAAGAAAATGTCCTGAAAGACTTGGATTGCTTTGTTAGGACTTTAAGCGCTATTCCTTACCAAACGGGAGGTTATTCAGTGTGGTGCGACTGGTCCAGCTGATCTAGTATGCAGAAGATCAGCAGTCGCGCAATCTTGTGGTCATGCCTTGGTTAGGTTCAGGCCCGAAGACCACAAGAAACATCGATTAGGTTTAGATTAAGATTGAAGATTGAAATACCTGTTTCAGATGCGGGACAAACACAGCTGGAGATCGTCCTGAGGACTATCGAGTGCAAACACAATTCTGCAGCGGCTGGAACTCCTCCACCAGAACCTCCACCCCTCAGGATGAAAGTCAATTAGAAACATGTAATGTGAATATGATATGACACGTTTTAAAAAAAAAAGTCAATATGCTATGTAACAGATGTGGACTCAGGATGTTTGGAGGGCAGGGGTGGAAAAAAAGGGGCACCAGCTGTAGGCGGTGGGGCACCATCGGGCAGAAAGCTAGGATGCATTTACAGTGAATTGGACGGGCACCCTTGAGGCCGCTTTATCATATTCTATCTACCATGGGGGCATCCAAGAGGGCACTTTTGCTGCATTCTTGAACATCTCCTCCCCAGTGTTAGACTGCCTACAGACATGTGCAAATGCATCAGTTGTTTGCAGAAACATTGCTCCATTTTATACAGTCTGAACAAAAACTTAATTAACTTGTCAAGAATTATTCGGTGAACAGCGTGACACGCCAACATTGTCAGGAAACGACTGCAAAATGAGAAATATCAGAAAAATGCCAAAACACACCAGAGTGGGGCTTTAAATCAGTCAGTCTGAAGTGCTTACAACAGCAACAGGTAGCTTATGCTTTTAAATCAAGCGCCACGAATACATCAGTGTTCCTCCGTTGTGTGTGAAATGATACGCCTGCAGACTCTCTGTGATGAATGCCGGCAGGCAGATTTTTCATTAGGATCTAATACTTGTCTCTCTTCAGGTCTCTACTCTGATTTTTTTCAGTCCCCCTCGTCTCCCCCTCCTCTTTTTCCCCACAGGGAGCATTATCTCTCTGCTTTCTCAACCTCATCCTTCCCTTTTTGCTCCATCTTCTCCCAATCCCCTCTTTAATTTCATCTCTCGTCTGCCGACACACACACACACACACACACACACACACACACACACACACACACACACACACAGATCGACAGAGAGAGATATCTCCTTTCTCCTCACTGCGTCATGGCTGCAGGGTAACTGTAGCTTATAATTTAACATAATAACAGCACAGTTAGCCTGGGCCGAAGCTTTTTAATGAAATATTAGGATCCAACAAAAAAGAACTGGTTGATGGAAAGAAAAGAGCCCGCAGGTGTTTACCTGGTGCTTATGTTGAAAGAACTTCGCTCATTTAGAGTCATTAGTTCTGTGGCTTATAATTATTCAACGACCTGGAGCCCCTTTTCTCTGCTTCAGTCACTTTTCTTTAAAACCGATTTTTTACCACACAGGAGTCTCCGGGATAATTATCAGTATCACAGGTTGACTGGGGCCAATGTCTCCAAGTACTACGTTACCCATGAGCCTCAGCCACTGTTGCTATGGGAAAGGAGCCAGTCTGACACCTGAATTAGAGCCACAGCAAATTCAGAACACTTGTTGATGCCACTGGGAGAGAAAACATTGCAGCATGTTTGCCAAATGAAAGCAGACCTAACTGAGACTCTCAAAGAGAACCGATTTGCATTTGACTGAGATTAAATGTCAAGTATGTTTCTGCAAACAACACACATGTTCAAACTTTATATTTCCCTATGTTGCATCTTTATGTTTCTTTAGATTTACGGGGCACGGTGGAACTTGTGTGTTGTCCTGGAAGCCGGTCGCTAGTATGTCAGTGGACTCTGTTTCTAAACTAACGTTAGCTGCTGTTTTTCACATCATGTTAAAATCCTCTCACATGTGGTCAAGAAGACAAGTAATTGATACTTTGCTACAAATGGTCACATACAGCCAATTTAATTAAAAATGTTATGTTCTGACAACACTTTGCTTTATGTCTGAGATTTTGTCCAATGCAACATCAGGTTACAAATACATGGTTTGTGGCTGCAAATTGTCTGGACGCCATGTCAAAAATATCTGGTTTTTTTTAAACTAACATGGTTGGGAAACATTCCGCCTTGAAACATCGCCTTCCAGTGGTATATCGCTTCCACTTGGCAGCCATCTCCTAATAGCTGTCACTCCGACAACATCTCCACCTCCTCTGGTCAACAGAGTCAGCTCATATAGATGTAGTCTGGACGTGACGTAATGTAGAAACATACGTATCAGTGGTTTAAAGAAACGTTTTATCTGGCGACTGGCCTGTGATTGGATGTTTCTCACCACATTAACAGTTGTAGTTGTTTTGATGCACACAGGTTTTAACCTTTTGAATGTTTTTTTCTTGAGCAGTTACTCATCTGTCGTGCTGATGATTCAACCAGGAGAGTTTCATACTCATTTGTACTCTAGCTGCCACTTATCTATATCATTGACTGTGCAGAAAACGGATCAGGGGCATTTGAATATGAGGAGGAGTCGCCCCTGAGAGGCTGCGTCACTTCTGGGTTAGCATCTGTTCAACTAGCGTCTGTAGCTCAGTGCAATCTCTCCTTCAGCATTCGTTTCGTCAGGCTTTCTGAATGAAATTAAACGTGCACCTGGGGTTGCGAAGCATGGGGACACACTTTAATAACTGTTGCAAGTGTGCCGTGACAGCTTGTAACACCTTTGCTGAATTAAAGTCAAGAAACACCAAAGAAAAACAAAGGTTGTGTTGACTGTACGAGCATAATATTGTTCCTTGTGGAACCTCTTGTCAGATACATTTTTAGAGCGCGGCCGCGTCTCCCGGCTGTGTGTCTGTCCTCCGGATGGATAGATTGCCCCCAGATTGCCACACTTTATGAACTCTGTCGATTGTTAGTTTGCACTGATTGTAGCTGTTTAATTAATGTCTTTTAAATGTCCTCTCCCCCACGAGCACATTGTTGTTTAATTATGCAAAGTGCTCCGACTCTGAACGGCGATCATCCAACAACACGGGTGATCATTTTCCTTTTATCGGGAAAATTAGGTCCAGCTTTGATGCAATATCACAATTTTAATGACATGGGTATCATCCAACTGACTTTACTTCTTCATTCACAGTGGTTCGACAAAGACAGCTTTTATAAACCAGCCTGTCTCACTGCCAACATGTCAAATACTGCAGCCTGGTAAGCAGATAAGTGATTCTTAGGGTTGTAGTTCTCGAGATCGGTCTTGGTCTCAAAACCATTTTTTGAGGGTCTTGGTCTTGTCTCGGTCTCGGACTGGGTGGTAATGGGTTTTTTGAACGAGACCGGTCAAGACCAGAGCTCATAGGCCTTTTGTCCATGCCTTACTGATAAGAGTGAAAAATGACCCTCTCAAAAACGGCTAATAACTTGAAATCATTGGTAGTGTTAAGATTTCCCTCGGCTGCAGCTGCTACCTCCCCTACCTGACACACCCCCTGCACACAGAGTATGGAGGCGACAGGAGGAGAGCGGCTGTGTGAACTCGTAAGGAAAGATGTCTGCCAACTTGGCTGTAGTAAAATTTGGTTTTACACACCACAAGGAGTTTATTTGTAAAAGCGAACGAGAACACTCGACAGTGTGCAAATTCTGCAATGCTCTGCTCGCTGAAACAGCTGGGACAATGTCAAACGTTTACCATCATCTCGAAAGGAAGCATAAAGACAGGTAAGCTAACAGTGACCATACAAAGTTTAACATTAACGTTATATCAAAAGTCTTGGTCAATTTCAACTCCCCCATCCAGAGACAATTAGCGAAAATAAGCTCAACTCTTTCCATGGTCGTTTTAGGCATTTATTTGCTAACTTTCAAAGCACCAACTATATTAGCCTACAGCTAAGTTAGCTTGCTAACGTTAGCTCGCATGGCGCTGTTGTCACAAGCAAGAAAACAGAGCAACATTGATGTGTGACACACATGAGGCTTTGTCAAGTCAAACTGGAGTTGTGTGTGCTGGGTAAAATATAAATCAGGCAAAATTAATGGTTTAAAACACATTGTTTCAAAAGCAATATAGCTGAAATCAAGCTTACAATAGCATGTAGATGTAGCTTTATAAACAAATTGCACATTTAATCTGTTTTCATTATGTGTATTATTTACAGTAAGGTTTTTGAATGAATATATGGCAGATAATTTTAAGAAACAACAGTCAAAGAAAATACCACAAACTGGAGTGACAGACTCCTCAGCTCAATAGTTTAATATTTGTTTGATCAAAATATAAAAAGTTAAGAAGCTTCATTCAAGATACTCAAAACATGTTAAGTAATGCTAATGCATGAAGTTTAAAAGAATGTTTAAAAGCAGTAATTGAAAGTGATGTTTAATTTCATTTTATAAAAAAGTGAACATATTGAGTATCGCAGTGATGCATGGTGTGTTGGCACTAAAAACAAATATGGCGGTTGGCGGGTCTCTCACAGGTGTTTTTCTGTAACGTAAGTAAGTGAATGTATCTAAACAAGTAACTGATGTCATGTACATAACATCATGTGAGTTACGTCACTTGACATTCGACATTTTAAAGTGAAGTATGATCTTTTCCTAAACCTGCCTAGCAATAACCAAGTCGTTTATTTCATGCACGTCATTCCAGGTGAACTGTTTGTCAGCACACTTCATTTTGAAAGTCTAATCTGTCATTATACATTATCATGTACTGCCGCTAACTTGACCACAGAGCCTTTATTTTGAAAGTCTACCT
Organism: Diplodus sargus; assembly: GCA_903131615.1. Classification (NCBI taxonomy): domain Eukaryota; kingdom Metazoa; phylum Chordata; class Actinopteri; order Spariformes; family Sparidae; genus Diplodus; species Diplodus sargus. The sequence goes on from CAEMYA010000103.1 coordinate 7,402,751, forward strand.
GGACGTTGCATGGAACATATTAGTGCCAACTCGAGCGCTGAGCCCCTCAGGTGCCAAACTGACACTAGAGGGTTACAGCGCGTTAACTTGAAGCTTAAGTGAGAATGTGGTGTTGAAGCAGAGTTTTAACATCAATACTGAAACAAGAAGCTTTTCTGTTCTGTCAGCTGGTAATGTGCATCCTTTTTTCATTATAGTCTAAAGCCCTTAATTCAGTCACTCAGCCTCAGCTCTGTGGTCTGTGAAGTCTCTGCTCACTGCATTTCACGGCCCTGGGCTCCCCTGCTGTTGTCTCCACTGTGCACAGCTCCCCCCCATGCTTCACTGCCTGTCTGAGAAGATGGAGAGAGAGTGAGACTGACGGACACAGGTGGGGGGGGGGGATGGAGGGCGGAGCAGAGAGGTGGAAAAGATGAGAGGGTTGAAGGAGAGACGAGATGAAGGAAAATGAAAGAGCAAGACGAGAGATGCTGGACAAGACGGAAAAAGGCAGACAAGTCTGTGTCGGAGGAGTGGGTGGACAGGCTTTTGAAGCAGGTGGGTGGAAAGGTGGAGGGAGGGGAGCGGAGCCGAAAGCCTCGTCGCTCCCTCATTCACGATTTTATTACCCACTTTATTCATCCGGAGCGACTCATAACTTTTCCTCCTCGTGTGAATTAAGAAGTGCGTATCATCACTGACTCTGCTGGGCTCTGCTGTCTCTCCTGCATTAAAGACATAAAAACGATATCAGTCTTTTAGGCATCTGAGTCAACAAAGGGTCAGTATTTGCATTGTTATGACTCCTTTGATTAAGAAGGATGGGCCCGGAGCCGCTCTCCTCTCCATTACCTGTCTAATTACACCTCGGATGATGAAGGAGAGAGGGGGGTAATCTTGTTATCTCTAAAAGCCTAATGTCATTCTGGTTTGGAGCAGCACCAGCAGACTGTGAGGATTGGACCAGGAAAGTGTCTGTTTCCAGTGAAATTATACCAACCATTAAAAAAATGAAACGCAGGGCAGAACAGGGCCGTGTTTTCCAGCTGATAGGCAACTTATATGTATGTATCAGAGCTGGGTGAATCAATAACTGAGGAAATGATTCAACCAACACTTAGCAATACTACAATTAATATGAAGTCTGCGATGAGTTGGCGACTCGTCCAGGGTGTACCCTGCCTTCGCCCAGAGAGATAACCGGGATTAGCTCCAGTAACCCCCGTGACCCCTTGAAAAAGAGGATAAAGCGGTTACATCCTTAAGACCCTCACGGATAAGCGGTTGATAATGAGATGAAATGAGATGAGATTTAATACAAATTTTTCAGGGCGCCGTTTAGCTCATTTGGTAGAGCGGGCGTCCTATGTACAGAGGCTTTGTCCTCGCTGCAGCGGCCCTGGGTTAGAGTCTTGGCCTGGGGCCCTTTGCTGCGTATCACTCCCCCTCTCTCTCACCCTGTTTCCTGTCACGTCTTAAGCTGTATTATCAATAAAGCCTTACAAAGGCCAAAGAAATACTTCAAAAAAAAAGTATTTTTCTTTATCTGCTGCTGTTGTCTGCATGAACAAAGCCATCAGCTTGTTAGTCCTGAGAAGAACATGCATCATGTATTATTTTAACATGTGCATGGAGAAAACATAATAAAAGATAATTCATGTTCAAAATCTTAACTAATAACCGTTAAAAGAATGCTTGGCAAAACATTTGGTTGTTATGTAAATCTGTTGAGAAGTGGCCAATCAATGATGCATTCACATCAAACTTCAGACCACTTATTCTTCCCAAGAACAGAAACCGCTAGCTGCAGTTTGCAAGTAGCTCAGTTAGCCGTGGAGCGACGTGGTGCTATTCGCTGACAGGAGTCACGGAGCTCGCATCAACCGGCTTCTCAGTGAGCTCAGCTGGACACCCAACGGCCTCTTGTTGACAGGGGCCAGGTTGAAGTCAGGGGATTAAGTAAGGAGGAGATTGACAGCGGCTCTGAATTCCGACAGTGTACACTTTTATTTTTTATGTTTCTTAAGGAAAATAGATGACAAAATGCCTCCTTTCTCAACATTTTGTTTGTTTATTTTGGTTACTTACTCGAGTTGTATCCAAGCCGCTGCTTTTAAAAAGGTGAGAGTTGATTTCTTTTGTTGCGTTACCAACTCTCCCAATAATGCGCTCTGGGTTTCCCCATTTCGTTTAAAACTGACACTGTGGGATGGCGACACGTCTTATGATGACAAAGGAGATGCAAAATCAAATTTTCTGTCAAAAAGCTGAAACTACAGGAGCAGTCAGGGGAAAATGGTATTGGTACAGGACAGGGTGGGTGGATTGGGGCAAGTTGGTTGGCATGCCAGCTTCAGTAAACATCTCTGCAATGCAGTGACAAAAAGTCAACACTGTTATGTTCTGTTGATAGTTTGTGCCCTTAAGCAACAGTCAGACATTTTGAAAAAAAGCTCATTAGAATTCCCTGTGAAAGGTTAGATGAAAAGATGAATGTTTGTGAGCTGTTTGTAAGACTGTATTTCATTTTACCACATCACGGAAGTAATCACTACTTTATCAAGCTTCTAATACCACTTATTTCTCGTATAGATGTGCAAATGAATGCACGGTAGCATAATGGCCCTGAAAATGAACACTGTATTTGTCTTTTTGCAAAAATAAAAGTGACATAACACATACTTCGTGACAAAACCACATTGTGTAAGCTGAGGCAAATGTTGTGCCGGGGAAGTTCTCTCTTTTGAGTTGATTGATGCACTTTTCAGACCCCGACAGCTGCAGCAGCTGCAGTGTTTTTGTTTTGTTTTTTGTCGTTGACAGCAAAGCTCATCAAGTGATGGAATCAGCTGTTCGGCGAAAATTGCAAATTCCCGTTGTCAGCAACAGCGAAAGACTCCGGAGCGCTCATCTCCCCCAGGACACAGGTAATTGTTTTGTTGTTTTTTTTTAAGAGAACAACACTGCAGAACAAAACATGAACATTTCGGGAACCAAGCAGTCACAGTTTCGGTGAAACAAAACAGTTGCTTGCAAATAAGAGTTTATGACAGCCTACATCACTTATCATATAAATCTGGTTCATTATTGACATTGACATGTTCTTTTTCCCGTCATATTCTGGCTGAGTGATCCAATCAAGGCCCTGATGGTACTTTAAGTGGCACAGAGAGGTTTGTTAAAGTCTGGTGCTGATAGGGAGCAGGAGAGGAATCCATGGGTCATAATAAATCATAAAGATAGATGCTCGTCTGCCGGGTAAACACAGTTAGTCCTCTGCCTCTGGCAGAGTTAGAGGGAGAATAACATCTGGAGCATTGAAAGGTCAGAGAGGTCCCTCTGTGGTCACTCTTGGATTTTTAGGGATTACATTTCACCCTGAGGTGTCTCTGCACTTGAGCTTTCAGTCCATATTTTGTCCTCCATGTCTGCCCTTTATACACCCGGGCTGATTTTTTGCACAGTGCTGCAGGCTGTTGTCTCTAAAGAGTGCAGGCGAGTTGACAGCTGTAACCCCCCAGAACACTGGATATTCAGTGGCAACATGACCTTAAGGCTCATTATTCAACATTTGTTAAATAATGGGGATCCACTGAGTCATAACTGATCAACCGGGGACTCGGGTTACCCTCTGTCCTTAGTTAAACTGTGCCGCCTTTTAGTTTTAATGAGCAATGAAGCGTGTGTGCCTTAATGTGCAGGTACATTTCAGGTACATCTATAATTGCACATTGCATTCACATACATCGTTAAAAAATGATCTTTTCAGGATGAGGAAGACTTTTAACGTGTCTTGTTTAATAGCAGAATGTTATGAGCGAGCACTATGTGCTACAGTATACACATAGTAATGCAGGTTCACACACATAGGTACACAAATACACAACGAGGCAATAGGCACATCCCTGCAGATCACATAAAACAGCCTGGAAAGTGTTATTTCAGTGTTGTTTGGCACGCGTAAGTGTGAAATAATGTCTCGCTGTGAAAATTCGTCTGCACTTCACTCTCCTTCCTCCATCTCTTTATCTGTATTTCTCTTAATGCTTTTCTCTTGCTGCGTTCAGCATGTCCATCAAGTAGAGAGCATTGACACATTTGGGATTTCTTTAACTGGTTTACACTGCTGCAATAGTTATTTAAAAAATGAGATGAGAAGGTTGATACGATTTTCTGTGTGTTCAGTAATGTGCTGCAGCCAGGAGTGCTCAATTTAGCTTAGCTTAGCTTATTTTAGCTTAGCTTAGCATATAGGCTGGGATCAAGAAACAACTGGCTCTGTTCCCTCCAGGAAATAGACACCACCACAAATCATCTTAACTGCATTTCAGTCAACATCGCCGTCATCAGATCCACCGTCGAACTATTCAAATACACAACAATGACTTGTTGATATTACACACAAACTGACTGACACAACAAAACATAGCACACATAGATAACCACAGCTGGCTGGCAGGTATAATGTATAATGCTCTGCTGCTGCACATGTCGTCTTGGATTGGAGGGTTCCGACAGTGCGTCCCCCGTCATAGCAATGAGTGTAAATAAAAAACAGATCAATATTCCTGAAAATAAATCATGTAAAATATTAATACAAACCACGTAAAACAAATGACACAGCCGGACCACATGTGCAGTCAGCGTTTTTTCACCTCAAACAGCCACTATTATGACTACATTACCAGTATCTAGCTAGTCGCTGTACACGCAAGTACAAATCCCAGGTTTCTCTAACAATTTGTCAGATGTATTTTTACACTACGTGCTGACCGCTAACATAACTCGGCCTAACAACAATGTATTGTTTTCACAACTGAGGGTTAAAGAAGCAGGCAGGTGAGGAGCAAAAGGTGAGCTTTATTAAATAAAGCCGAAAACCAAAAATCTATAAAATCCAAAGGGAAAGCAACAAGGCAGATTCAAGGAAACTGAGCGGACATCTGACAAAGAGAGAGGGGAAGACGAGGACTAATACACTCAAGGGTCGATGAACTCATAGAAGTCAATTGAGGTGCAAAAAAGGGCAGGAAATGAACAAAGGGAGGAAATGGAAAGTGAGACATGACGCAGGAGGATATAACTTCAAAATAAAACAGGTATTTCTGAACCTACTTGAACCCTCAGTGAATAAACGCAGTTCCCAATGGGTCAGACTATTCCTTTACATGTAAATGTCGGGATGCGTTTAAGTGTCACGCCCTCTCCACAATATCCTCATCACAGCTCTGATATGGAAGGAAAGGTCAGATTCATCCACCTCGTCTAATCAAACATCCATTAGTGCGCGATATGTAAATAGGCCGTTGAGCTCTGCCCCTACACTGATGTACACAGGTTAAAGCCCCTCTGTCACAACCTCATAATTCAACCACATATACACACATGTTCGCCGGGCTCAGTCGCACTGAACTCTGCCTAGAGGTAATTACACCCTTATATTCATGTATCTGTGTAATTATACCCTGAGCTGGTACCCCGCACCACACCGCAGAGCAGAGAGAGACTGAAACAGTGAATCAGATGTTTTCAGTTCCCTGTGGATCATAAATAACTTTTTATTAGGAGCTAGAAAGAATATAACTCCGCTACTTCTCTGTGAATTACATAGGAACGTGTTATATATCTTATGTGCAATAAAAAAACACACACAAAAAAACATTCTTTTTGGACATCAGAGGCTCCTGCAGTAATGTGTTAGTCTGTGCTATTTGGTTTGAGAGACAGAGAACATGCGCTTGGACTTGCAGAGGGTTTCTTTCACTGCAGCCGTACCTCGTGCTGTCCCTCCGCACAATGCGCCAAGACAGTTTCTTTTTGTCTTTGGATTCTCAGGAGAAATCTACTGACATAAACTTGAATTGTGTTTTACCTAACTGAAAAGCAGCGACAGACTGTTTAGAAGCTGAGCAGGAGAGGCGCTCGCTGCGACCGTACCAAACTGAAAAATCCAATTTAATTGAGGCGAGCTTCGAGGGGGTTGGCCTCACTTTGGAGCGAAAGCTGTCAAAATCACAGCGAGCATCTGTGTTGTGTTTTCAAGAGACTCCTGGAGATACGAAATGACTAAAGGCTGATGCAGATGAGATGCTCCTTGTTAAAAAAAAAAAATTCAATTTTCTTCATTTAGTTTGATGGTTTTATTTTTTTTTATTTTTTTGTTTGTTATCTTTTTTTTTTAGCTGCCATATTTGATGAGCTGGGAGTGAGAGCGTGTTGTGACTGTGAATCTGTAAGAACTGACCGGATATTAAAGGTAACTCCAAAACTGTCGAGGGAAGCATTACTGCTAAAAGGCCGCTCGCTGCACCCTCTGCTATAGTGGCTAGCCGCTGTTAGCTCGGTTAGCCATGGAGCTCAGTGGCAGTCATCGCAAGTTCACAGGCGAGGTAGTGGTAGTTTCACATCTTGCAAGACAAACAAAGCCTGTCTTAGTGAGTTTTATTTCATTCATTGTGTCATGTTTGATTGAAGAGTGTTTGTTTTTTTTTACGATGAGATAACAAGGCAACTTGTCTTAGAGAGAAAGAGAGAAGTTGAATTTAGATGATGTAGGGTTCTAAATTTGTATTTTAACGAGGAAAATGGGCGTTGGAATATCTTTTATTTTGTTTTCTTATTGGACTACTGGCGATCTCCTTTACCTCTCCCAGCTGAAACTATGGGTCTAAGTGCAAAGTGGTACTATGATTCTTCACATTCCACTGATAATTAAAATTCTTACTCCAATCATTTTCTCACCCTGAGAAACTGTTGTTTAAAGGGAGCTTCACAAAGCCTGAACAAGATGTGGGTATTTACAGATAGGGTTGGTTTAATCAAAAATGCTATTCGGCAGTATTTATTCTTTTTTTTTCTTTTTTTTAGCTTAATCTATACAAGAATCCGAAAATCAAGATAACTATGCTTTTCAAAAAGTTTTAATGAAGGTGCAGTACTAAACCACTGGAGCGTCTCTATGATTTGAGCATTGAATTAGTGGC
>CAEMYA010000103.1:7412706-7429501 GCA_903131615.1 Diplodus sargus
AAACTCCTCGAGCGTAAAAAAAAAAACAGGACATTAAAATAGTGGGTGCTTTTGAGAATATACGCCTAATGAACTGCATAAAAAGAGCATCAGCTGAAAGCCCAACGGCGGCGCCTTAATTTGAGCAATTACTACAAATTAATACGATGCTATGTATTTACAAAGAGGATGCAACCGTCTGTGTGAGTGCAAAATTATGAGTCATTACAGACTTTTAAAGCCGAGAGGTAATTAGGCTCTAAAAATAGTAGGAGAAAAAAAAAACACAGAGAAAGTGAAATGTGAAACTGACTTGTTACCGGCTGCACACGACTTGTGTCCACACGTCTCCCCTGTGCATTTACTGTCAGGGATTTTAAATGTAAATGCCGTACGAACACGACGTTACCATACTCTGTGCATCAGTGGAGAGCCAGACGCGGTTAATGTCCTTTAAGTGGTTCACTAAAGAAGTCTCACTTTCTCCTCAGCCTGTAATTGTGCAGGACAGACAGGCAAAGCTGCTGCTGAAGAGTCCTCTCGCGGAGCCGCTGTTATCTGCATTTTCTACATGCACTGCTGAATGCTGTAATTACTTCTTTCACATTTCAGGAGCCTGTGCGGCACTCACATGTGGAGAGGCTTCGCTTCTCCAGTCAATCACACGCACGCCACGCAGGTGAAAGTACACACACGCTGCACGAGAGCACATACACTTTCATTCTAACGCAGCTGTAAAACATCTGAGCGCTGCGATGGATCCTTTGCAAGAACCACTCTTCCCCCGAATTACCGTTAAGATGGCATCTTTTTTAGTCTCACCACTGCTGCTGATCGTGTTCCAAATCACGGAAGGCAGCTGCTGGTTTCACCTCATGGCATTATGGTGTAATTGATTAGCAGTCACTGCCTGTAATTGGTAATTTGGGGAGCCTTCAGCAGCTGAAATCGGAGTTTGCTGTGATGAGAATCGCAGTCGATTTGCATTACTGAGATATGTGACGTCAGCAAGCTTGTTTATTTTTGTTGTCATTTATCAGCCGCAGAGCTTACATTTAAAGATAAATAGTTGGACTCCAATTAGCTTGGTTGGAAGAGTGAGCGTCCCATGTACAGACGCTTGGTCCTCACTGCAGTGGCCCCCGGGTTTGAGGACCTACCTGGGGCCGTTTGCTTCAGTTCTCATATGCTTTTTGTCGAGGCAACCTACTAAGATACATCAACCTTACACCACTCTATGTACCGTTCATCATTTTAAAACTGCGTACGTGTGGTGCAGCAGCAGTAAGCTGTAGTATATGAAACCTGAACGTGAGACCTTTGAGCTAAGACGCCTGCGTTTCTTTCATCCAAAAACAATATTGTACCAACAAATCAAACACAAAAAGGTCTCTCAATCTGTATGAAGTTTCTGTCTCCCGTAAAAATGCTTCTCTATTTCCTCATCTGCCCTCTCCAACCGCCATTCATATTTCAGCCAAACTGGGTTTTCCCTCCTGCAGATTACTACAACGAGGAGTTTTTAAACCATTTTACAGACTGAACTGCGGCTCCAAACCAGACCAGACCACACGATGTATTCCCTCAGGGAGAGGAGTGGGCCACAGAGACAAAACCTCTCCAGTTAGAAGCGCCGAGCTGCTGACCTGATGTGGATCTCATATCTCGCCAATGTCTCCCCCCGGCAACAAATATATATGTGTGTACTTTTCCATTTGATTTGGTGTCAGCGGTCAGGAGCGATAATGGGGTAAACAGCGTATAGCTCACAGAGTTTGCCTGACTGGAATGAAAAAAAAGAGAAAAAAAAGAAACTTCTTTTGAAACTTTGCCGTTAAGTTTGTACACGGGCAGAGGATTCAGATACATCTCTGTGTGTCTGTGCGTGTCACTCTTTAACATTAAGCCCCAAGGGAGATAAGAGCGGATGATCGGCAGTCTCTCTCTGCCTTTTCTGCTTTGTGCTCCAGTAGATGAAGTGATCAGAGTGGCACCACGCAGAGTGCCACATAAAAGAGGATGAAAAAGACACAAAAGGCTCTTCTGTTGCAGGGAGACATCATGCCAGTTGAACAAAACTTGTTGTCCATTGTATGAAAATATGTATGACACGTTTGAGCTGTCAGGGGTGTTAAAAGGGCTCTACGTTAGTCTTGCAACATACTGTTTCTTTAAATTCACTTTTCAGTCTTATTTCATGAAAGCACTGGGCCTATGCGGGGATCAGGTTTAGGTACAAAAACCACTCGGTTGGGATTCGGAAAAACGCAACATTTTGGCTTTAAATACAAGTTTCGGTCCCCACAAACACGACTGGAGGTCAACTGAGGCACCCCACCACCATCCCCTCCACCTATGTGATATATAGGTGTATATAGTTTTGCAGAATTGTCAATATTGTGTGAAGCATCTGACCCATCGGAACATTTCAACCTGTCCGGTGAGCTGGTATGACAAATGTTATTTGCTTGTTTTTCTCCCTTTTGCGATGGACAAATCCAAACGACAATGACGCAACTTGAATCGTGCATGTTAAGTCATTTCGGCACATCAAATTGCTCTGATGGGTTGTTCGGTTCCATCTGAGCCTCCTCCTCCGCCCCGCACAGCTTCGCGGCTCTGATGTGCACACAGCGCCCGTGGAGGATGATGTGTGGGATCAGAGCACCCTTTATTGTTTAATGGCCTCTCTGTATGCCGGAGATTTAGAGACCACAGTAGAGTCGCAACAGGGGACCCGATGCTGCAGTTCATCTTCATTTTAATTGGGAACATTTTGTGTTGCTCCTTCCTCCACATTAATAAACCAAAGGCCCACGGCAGTTCCTCAAAAACTCATTAATGCACGAGACGCAGTCCGAGCCAGGTGCTGCTGAGCAGAGAGCACAGAATCGGAATAGATACTTTTCCTTCTCTTTATTCCCCATGATATCATTTTCTGCAGCTGCGTTATTAGCTGTGACGACGATAAACAATAACCCCACAAGCATAACGCCAACAGAAGTGAACTGCAACATTACTTTGGGTTGTATCAGCTAATAATAAACTCCGGTTAATTCAGTCCTGATCGACAGTCAGCGATTCTTGTCCGACCAGGTCAAGATCTTGTAGGTTTTTTCGTCGCTGGACTCTTTGCCCCTTCTGAGTTGAGCAATGTGTGCGAGGCGCCGCACAGCGAGGGAGATTCGGCTACAAAGGGGCAGCTGCTACTGCAATTGCTTGAGCTGTTTTGGGACACGGCGCGATGATTCATGCTGGCAAATTGATTCAATTCTTGGGCTGATAAGCAGCTTTTTTTTTTCTTCTATTTTTTTCTCTTTGTGCCCAAATGCTGAAATGGCTTTGAAAACACCCTTTGAAAAACACGTCTCCCTTCACCACAGTGAAAAAGGTGCAGGATTGGTACACAATAACGGCGACATCTCACAATATATGGTGATGCAGCTCGATCCGAACCACAGCTTCGACAATCACCGCGCAGTTAAAACCTGCACCTCTCTGTACAGTCGCCTCGCTTTGCCGCGGGGGCTTTGTGTTTTGCAGGTGTTTACATTTCTGGAGCTATTTTTACACTAACTAATCTTGACAGGTTTATTGTTGCCCGCTGCCGTAGTATCTGTGTGTGTATCTGTATATGTGGGGCGTATGTTTGATAAGTGCACAGCAGGTGTGGGTCTGTTTCAAGGAACACTGGTGGAAATGGAAAAAAATAAATAAAAAAAAAGCTTTGGCCAGCTCTTATCAGCAACAGGCAGTCCATAGCAACAAACCAGGCAGCAAAATAGGTTTCAAAAAAGCCCAAGGGCCAACCTGCGCTACTCATCTCAGCTATGCCTCTGCGCAGGAGATCACACACGCCGCTGGACTTCTCGCCCCTCGCACAGCACATCACCGTAAGCCCAAGTTCAGCCGAGATGCAGGGGGTTTGATCAGACCAACAGTGTGGGTATGTTGCTTGAGATTCACACACACACACAAGCCCCTCATTATCAGCAAAGGGCACTGAGCCCCGGCTTCCCACCTGTTGTCAAATCCCCTCATCTTCTTCAGCACAGACGAGTTTTTAGGGAGACTGGAACACACAGTCCTGGAGGAATCAATCTTCTTAAATGTCAGCCTTGCAAAATTGGGTCCGTCCCAAACTGCAGCCCATACTGCGAGTTTAATCAGAGGATTCAATTCAGTCGTGTGAATTCTTCACGCTAGTGAAAAAACGGAGGCCGAAACAAACTTTGTCAGGCTCTTAAACTGCAAGAAGAGTGCATAACTAGCCAATTAGCATATAAACCCTGGGTGAGGTTAAGTGGAATGCCATCCCCCACAATGCATACTTCTTGTTAAAATGCCATTCACCCTTTCTGCCCTAGTAGCAGAGGCAGTGCAGGGACAGAGGGGTTGTTCAGCTGAATGTGTCAGTCTGCCTGAATCACTGATTGTGTTTCTGACTGAGGTTTTGCGCAAGTTGGAATCGATGGCTTCCACCATGGCTCTGTAGACGGAAACGTGTGCTTATAGTTATGACAGGTGAGACAGGACTGTTTAAAGGTTCAAAATGTGATTCTGGAGGAAGATAGTAGATTGTAAATTCTCTCACAAAGTGCCTTTTTAATAAAAAAAGATGAGCATCAGTCTCCATGTGGCGACGTCATGATGCTGAAACACGGCAGACAAAAGTTAACATTGGCTTGGTGGTAAGAAACATCCAGCTAAAGTCCATTAATTATATTTCACGACTTACATGATCAGTTTCCTTTGTTCTTAGTTGTCATTAAGAAAGTGGAAACAGCTGTCAAAAGGTTTTGTTGAAAAGCTCTGAGCGATCCGAAGCACCTTCTTTTTTGGCGTTTAAAGGCGCTCCCGCATTCCGACTTGCCGCACTTGAACACACTGAAGTCGGAGAGACAACTTCCTAACGCGGGAAATGGGACCTGCCGCGTCGGCACGGTGGATGGTGGTGTCATCTGTCCACGAAAGGCTTTTTTTTTAAGTCGACGCTCATTAAAGAAATCCCCACTCGAAGAAGCTGACCACACTTTGTTTGGAGAATGATTTTCTCTGTTTCTTATTAATGAGAGTCTACTTCTGCCTCTGCCAGATGGAGGAATAAGGCTGTTTAAACAGTTATCATCTGTGTTAAGCCAGAACTGCCCTCATCTGTCAAAATCTACAATCTCAGACTCTGAGCCTGGTGAAAATGTTCCCTTTCGTAGATCTGATAGCTGTTTTTATGGATAGATTCTCAGGAACACAAGATACTGGTTTAAGGAAATAAGTGCGTTACCAAAGAAATACCACGTGTAAATCCTTTGTGAACCTTGTGTTACCTGCAAACTGTGACTCACAGTGAGCGTGTGATTGCAGCCTGCGATTTGTCTCTGTGATGGTGCCACAGAGTGTGGTGAGGAGAAAACTCATGACTTAGAGAGACAGGGACACTCAATCATATCTGTCGAAGAAGACAAACAAAAGCAAGCATAAGAGAGTGTGTGTGTGTTCAAAAGGTTTTTTTTAATATTAACTAGAAAAAAAATATTTGCCCATGTCCTCCACCCGAGTCTACACAAAATAGTCCACTGTCACCGTATGAGAAGAGGCCTCCCTCTGCATGGAAAGTAATTCACTAGAAAAAGCACTCTCTAGTCACAGTTTATGTGCTGTTGGGAAAAAATAATAAAAAAAATACAGCAGTAAAAAATCAATCAAAGGATAGGAGTCATCAGTAAATATACAGTAAAACGATACATTTGTGTTTAAAAGGCATCAATAAGATTAAACAATAAGGCTACGATATCTGAATGCAAAATGCAGCAGTGTGTAGAGTTCAAAACACTTCATGTACAGTTAAAAAAACAAACAAACCACAAAACAGACACACTGTGAGCTAGTGTTAGCTCAGCCATCACGGTCAGTTAATTTAATGAATTTCAATGTAATTTTCCACTCAGCACACACTCGACACTCGTTGACGCACACGGGGATAGAACTCACGCTTCTAATCAATATTGTAAAATTCCCCCTCTTCACACAACGTTATAAATACTGCAGGACGCACAGAGACTTCACACTGTCACCTCATTTTAATCATCTTCACCCAGCAGATCGCCTGACGGAGCCTTTTCACCGTCGCTGATTTGAATTCGTCAGTGTGAATCAAGCTGTTTTTCTTGCAGGACAAACAAGTCTCAGTTCCAATCACTCGTGACCTTTAGCAACCTGTCAGCCCCAAACTGTGATTTGTGCTCATATTTATCGTATTGATTTTAATTAAGTCTCTTAATTGCGTTGAGATGACGGGAGAATTAAATGGAGATGGTTGAAGATAGCTGTGCAGCATCTTCTATATCAGGTCAATAATGACTCAGCTAGCTGAAAACTTCCAAGCTGGACTGTCAGAAAGCTGCTATTGGCTTGATTTTTGTTTGGAAATTGAGAGTTGAAAAATACAAAACAGGCACATCTTACAGATTACACTAAAACAGAAATTTAGGCACTTGAACCAGATTTAGCTTATTTACTTCGGCACTTGAGGGCAGTGGATACAAGCTCTAGAGTCTAGAAACATCATTTACCTTTAATATTTAATAAGGCCAACTGTTTACAACCAGTTTAGACATCCATCAGTGATGAAACAAAATTGGCACTGGCATTTAGTTGGTACTCTAGTGAATCTTAGTTCAATATAAACAATTCTTTTAGCTCTATTTTGAGTCTCCACCATCTCCTGAGAGAAATATCTGGCTCTTGAGCTGCTTAATGCTCCACTCATCTCTGTTGGTTTATGCTGAGTAGGTAGCGTACAGTACTTTTCAACAGCACCCTGTTGCACCTAGAAAAGTGCTACGACAGTAATGAGAGTGGATAAAAACATGAAAGGTGCTATTTGTAACATAGGGCCAGAATTCAAAGGTAGCCCCATATATCCAAATATAGAGGGTAGCTATCCTTGGCTGTAGGGACTAGCTTCTGTTAGCTAATTAGCTATTGGAACTATAAGCCGACTAAAGTCTGCCTGGATCGCGACCTCGGATCACGGAGGGAGACCGTCCAGGAAACAGGGTTCCCCTCAACTAGCTTGTCTGGCTCCCAGTGAACATGGGTGGACACCAGACTGGGACTGAACACAGCCTCCGGGACTGACAGAGGTTTGACAACAGAAGATACAGTATGGAGGTGATTTACACTGGCTCTAACCAGGACGGTCCGATGATGTGAAGGCACAACCAGCGTCTCTGAGAACAGAGAGTCTGACCCTGAAAAGACAAACCAAGACTGTTTTGGTGAGTTTTCTTTTGTTTATGTCTAAATTAATGAGCCGTCTCTGCTGTTGCATTGAAGTAGTCATGTGATCCATTGTTAATCTAACAATATTGATCATTGTAGCTTTGAAAAACTTTTCACATTTGGACCTAAACCATCCAAATCTCTTTCATGTGCTTATCTTTTCCTATCAGAAAGGCATCAGTGATGAACATCTTGGATACTATTAACGGATAGTTAATGGATGCCAGCGACAGGTGGATCCTCTTATCACCAAACTTCTAAAGACATCATATCTGCCTCCTCACCCAGGGCTCAGCTGCTTTACAGCACACTTTAATTGGTGTTTGACAAATGCAATCTATCACATTTGTGTGTTTGAGGAGTAAATGAATTTTTAAAAATTACGAAATTGTGCTGTAACCTATGCAAAACTTGTGAACAGAAAATAAAATAAATTTGTATTCAGACCTTTTATCTCTATAAACTTGAATCCACCTCACATCTGTTGTGATTCTGTGTTTGTGACTCACAGCTTGTTCTGACTGTCGAGTTTAATGTAATCGTGTTATCACATACTGCTGTGGCAGCACCTTGAGAAGGAGGAGGAGGCAGTTACGCAACGTTACGCGCAATGGTAATCGATGAAGACAGTGCTGAACAGATGTCTTGAATATGATAATATGTTAGAACTATGGCCAGTGTGAGATAACTTTAATCGATAGGGATTTTGTCACTCTGAGGTGAAACAATCAAAGACCCTGTGGTGACATCCACGGAGAGAAAATCCCCTGATTCAGGATGTCTCAAATTAAAGGTGCAGTATCTCATTATAGCTACGTTTGGTACAGAATGGAAACTGTTTTGTAGTGTGCGAGCATCTACTACAACTGAGTGTACCTGGATTCATATAGAAACGTGTGTGACAGGGTGGTGTACCCAAGCGTGACCCCGTCTCCAATTGTAAAAGTCATTACTCCGTTAATGGCAGCACAGCACTTAATAGCATCTCTGCTCCTGCTTCAATTATGGATCAATTTAGTCACTGCATGACCCAAACACTTCTTCATCTTTTCGCGGAAAAAAAAAACAAAAAAACAAAAGCGGGAAAAGGCTTCTGAAAGAAATGAGAATGATTAAAGGGTCTCGCTCCGTGATTAGGAGTTGGATGATCCTGAACATCCCTCGATGTGCTCAGGTTTTCTACCTCAAGAGGAAGAGGAGGGCTGAGCAGGTTAGTGATTGTGCTGACGGAGAGAGAGGAGTACAAACTGTCCCTTCATTCTGCACCTGCTCCGAAGAACAAGGGATTGGTGACACTCTGATTGTTCAGGCTTTAAAAAGGCAAGGGAAAAAAATCAACTAAATGTTGGCCTTCATTAGGTCCTTCACTCAGCCAGCCAAAGTTCAGATCACCCCGTAGTCCCTGAGTGACTTAAGCAGCACTGTGTCTTTGACGTCGCTGAAGACCCTGCGGATGTTGTTGGTGTCTGTGGCGCAGGTGAAGTGTGGGTACAGAGTCTTTCGCTCCTCCCTCCTGTCACGGTTGATGGCTTGCTGCTCGTACAGCTTGCTAATGTAGTTCTTGGCGTCCTCGGGGTCTCGCCTCTTACCTGTCACAGAGGTGAGAGGAGATCGAGCACATGAAAGCAAAAAGATTAATTTAGGTTGGAACCAGAGCAATTAGTCAGTCTGCAACTAATTAATAAAAACAAAATGATCCTTTGTGTGTGATAGTAAATAAATAAGAGATTTTAGACTACTGATAATCAAATTAAGCTCTTTGAAGAAGTCAACTTTTTCTTGTGCTTCCCAAATTTCTAGAAAATAATCAATAGATTATCGATGATGACAATAAGTGATAGAGATGAAATTACCGTTAACATTCAGGATATTAATGCATTTTTTCCTACAGTATGATTATCACATGATTTAAAGTCCCCAGCAATATTTTGTTGTTATGCAACAGTACTATCAGCCAGAATCACGAGGGAGGCTGGAAGAAGGACACAAAGTCTGTTTTTGTATTCTCAAAAATGTGGGAAAAGCTTCACAATTTCCCACTTTGTTGAACAAAAGATTACAAAGTTTACAGCCAGATCTTACAAATGTTTTCTGATAAATCAAAGAGAGGTCCATCTAGTGTATATGGTACTTCTATTCTGCTGTAATTTATTTTATTTGTTTGAGTATATTTTGTTTTAATCTATTCTATTTTTCTTAGTTCATTCCTTCCTTGCACTCCTACTTTTTGCACACTCTTTCCTTTTGTTGCTGTGCCAAATTGTATTTCTCCAACAGGGGATCAACAAAGGCATGTATCTCTAATCTTATTATTATCATTTAATCTATGTAATGTTGAAATTAGTGTAAAATACCCATTAAAAGTTCACAGGGCCCATAGTGATATCTTTAAATTTGTTCGACAAATCGTCCATAACCCAAAGATATTTCATAAACAATGATATAAAAAGAGAACTGCAATAATTCATCCAAGTCAATCAACAAATAATCAGCACTATCTCGATACCTGAATTTCTGACAGTTTATAGACAAAACAATGAATCAAGAGAGGGGCAGATTAACCGAATGAATTTTTGCCTGATAATTGATTCATTTTTTTGTCATTTGAGTAATCCTTTAATTGAATGATAATTTCAGCTCTATTCCAATTCAAGTTTCTCACTGTGTCACCATGGTACTGCTGGGCCTCTTAACAACAACATCCTTCAAGTGTGGTTACAGCAGCAGTAAAAAGGGCCACACAGTCACACATCTCCACACGGAGCACCACAGCATTAGCAGCAAACAGCAGGAGCGGTGGGAACTGTTCAGAGTTGTCGTAAAGGTTAAATTGACATCAAGGAGCTTGACCCTGTATGAGTCATTTTTTTTACCCTGCTAATGCTGATGGTACAACACAGTGGGCGCACTGCAGATCACACACACACACACACGCTCACACACAAGTAATTGCTCGCAGTCACAAATTCCCGCCTTGCGCACACACACCTCACAAATGTACACCCGGAGGTAAGCGGGGGGTGCATGGCTTGCGGGAAGCAAAGTACCTGTCTGCGGTTGCCATGGGTAACAGAGGTAGAGAGGGTGGTGGTGATAGAGGGTGGTGGTGATGGAGGGTGGGTGGTGGGGGGCTGTTGGGGACTGTAAGGCCAACGCTCTACAGCCTTTCACGCCAGCAGAGCTGCGGGCTGCAGCAACATCATTAAGCACACCAAGTACCTGGAAGTGACTCATTTGCAACTGTGTGTGTTTGTGTGTATGTGTGTGTTTGTGTGTAAAGAGCGCAAGGAAGAAATAACACTAGCTAAAAATACTATAATGATTGCTGGCTTTGCTGACACCGGCACAGCGATGGACAGCGGTGGACAGCCTTTTAAATTCAGGGATCAGGGCTCTTTCAATTTTACATATTGTATTTTTTCTAGATGCCTTATTTCCTTTGCTGCTGTGGGATGTAGGATGTCATGAAGTAGCTGCGTGACTAAAGCAAATTGGCTGGAGGAAAAGCACATCACAACCTGTTTTCCCTGTCTTGGACATGATTCCGTCTGAAAATACACACCTAAAGAAAACTAAAATTGTGAAAACTGCAATTGTGGTCGTTGATGATGATGAAATCTGCTGCTGACTAGGCTCCGCCCCCAGGCTTCCCTGTGAATACTGGGTCATTTTTTGTTTTTTTGTTGGTGGTGGAGGGTTTGAGATTCAACAATGCTTTGGATTTGGTTAACCACTATCTTGATAAACTCAACCTCAACACACACACACACACACACACACGCCTTAACACTCAATCAGTTCACTACTTTAAATTGTTAAACAAACATGCTTGCCATCAGCTCTGTGATGATTTACTTGATGGTTTACTATTAATGCTAGCATGGCAACAATGCTCACAATAACAATGCTATATTTTCATCAGGGCTGCCCAAAGTGTCGTCTTTAGGCCAGAGTTGGTCCACCATAAGGTTTGATTTGAATCAGGAATCATTGCTTTATGCTGTTTTAATTTTGTGAGGTGACAATTCATCATTTTAAATATGTAGGATTTCTAATTATTAATATTTTTCTGAGCTTGATGGGCAGAGTGACAGGAAGTCAATCAAATAAGGGAACTTTGGATCCAGGTGCTATGGACGTTGGATGGACTGTGGATTGTTTAAGGAACTTTAAAATATGATCCTGGCAAAACATTTTTTTCACATCTTAAGTCTTTAACACACAAGAGAACACAATTTAGACCAAACTTATTTGTCTCACTTGCTTTTCAGGACTTCTGCATGATACCATTTTATAAAAATACAAAACACTCAGCACCACCATTATGTTTTAGTTTCAGACCTCTAAAGGAAAAAGTTTGGGCACTCACGCACTTGAAGAAAAGCCAAGAGGACACTAAAATCAATAGGATTCATCTAGTGGGGACCATACATGGTCAGAGACAATAGTTGAGTTTTATCAGTACGAAAAGGTGTGGATTGACCCATCGAACTCCTTGTTCATTTGTACCAACAATCCAAAACGAGGATGTCTTCGATTTATTGTGAAAAAAGCAAATATTGAAAAAACCTCAGGCCGCTTCTCTATCCACACTGTGAGCCAGAAAGCTGCTGCTAGAATTCTGAGTCTGAGAAGCCCCAAGTGTTTGAACAGGTAATTTCTTCTGGACAAAATTAGATTCACCAGACAGGAACCCTTTGCGAAAATCTGGTACACTGTCATTAGTCTAATTAAAACATTTAAGTGAATGGTTGATGGTCTTACAGGTTAACTCCATCATACTGTCAGTTTACAGTACCTTTTAGCTGCTGTGATAAATTTATTGAACTTAGCATTTTGTGCATATTATGTTAGCGTGTATATTACACAGTGACTCCATACTTCTTATCAGAATCAATAAACTGATGTTAAAAAAACTAAAAGAAACGCTGCAATAATTAGCTTGACAAACTACTAAACCAATAAAATTGATTATCAGAACTGTGGTCTATTCATTTGTTTAATCTATGAATTATCTCACCACTTATCTGGCTAATCCAACAGCTGCTATCAGTTTACTATGACTGCATTTTAAAGTAAAACAAACAAACACATACATCCACAGCTCACCTGTGAAGCTGGGGAAGTATTTCTGCAGGTCGGAGGTCTGGATCTTGTCAGCCAGGATGTCAGTCTTGTTGAGAAAGAGAATGGTGGAGGTGTTGAGGAACCATGGAGAGTGAATGGTGGTGTAGAACAGTGCCAGACTCTCGTGCATCCGGTTCTGAAGACAGACACAGGGTCAGATATAATACCGGAATCAGCAGCACTTCAGCTCAATACAGGGGACAATTTTGCTGAGTTTATCCGCGATGATTATGACTTAAAGAGAGAAAAAACACGAGTTGTTATGGATGGCGAGTCGGATTTGGACAGCTGAGGTTGAAGCAGAGAGGGAGCAGGGGGAGTTTATGGGGGGTCTGGAGCACACAGGCCACAGTGGAGGTTAATGAATGTGCTGGCGGACTTAAAAGTGGCTGGGAGAGATAAACGGCTTATTGACAGGGTGGGAGGGAGGAACACACTGAAGGTGACAGAGGGCTAGAGAGGCTGAGGAGAGAGAGAGAGAGAGAGATTTTCTTGTGCAAGAGCGAAACCTGCTGGTGGACGGATGAAATGACTGCGGTGAGGATACGAGACACAAGAGAGATAAATGGATAGAAACATAAGAAATCCTTTTTTTAGGGACGCATAAACACATTTTGACAACACAGTTGCACACTCAGCGCTCTTACAATGGTTTCTCTCTCCTCCAGGACCTGGTCGTATTCGCTGAGGGAGGCCAGGAAGATGAGCGAGGTGACGTTTTCAAAACAGTGAATCCACTTCCGACGCTCCGACTTCTGACCGCCCACGTCCACAATCCTGTCAGAGACCGAGGCAGAGGAAGGAAGACAGTTAAAAAGGGCAAAAAGAAAACAGTTTGGGGAACAGATTTAAAGTCTTCTGATTAAAGCTATAATCATGAGGTTAAATAGTTGTGATTGTCATTGTGTAATGTCTTGACAATACATGAAATATTATGCTCCAATACAATCCAAGGAAATTGATCCCTACTGTCAAAAAAAGCTTAGTGCTCTGACAGCCACATGTGGCTGCTAATGGCCTAAGACTGTCTGTTCCTGACATGGACTTACAGCATGTCACTTTTCTAATGTGATGTGCTTTCACACAGGACGACAACTCTGTCTTGACACTTGTTCCTCACTTTCCACAGCTCATTGTGAATGATGAAGAAAATCTGGCAAGCGTGCTCATAACAGGACTTTTTGAAAAATAACGAGCTCCTTTTTTAAACCACTAGCAACATTTGTTCCAAAAAAGGTGGATTGCTGCTTAAAACATAAATGAACCAAAATCTATTAAAAGCTCCTATTTTACATATATCCTCATCTGAAAAAGAGCCAAATTTCTTCAAACCAATAACAATCTTAATTCTGTGCTATCCTTCATGATTTAAGCACGTTTGTCATTTCATCTGGGAACAAAATTTTTCTTTCAAGAGAACCTTGATCTTTGTCTGCTTAGCTGTACTTAACAAACACAGATTTCAGTAAGAAACAATACCAAGATAAGATAAACCCAGAGAGCGACACCTCACTTCATGGTAGGGGCTTTGTGGAGACGCAATCGGAAATGTGATCGCCCGCACACACACACACAAAGCCCCTACCAGGAAGTGAGGTGTCGTTCTCTGGGTTTATCTTAAACGTGTTAGCACACACACACACACATAAACACACACACACGTGAGCAGACAAAGCCTCAGCGATAGTCAATAGTATTTTTTTCCCAGTGCAGAGAATGGTGTCGGTGTAGGATTCATGTGTCTGACAGATGAGTAACCTGAAGACTGATCACCTCAGTGTGATGGTCTTGATGGTGAAGGAGTAGTCGTGGATACCCGTGGTGGGGAATCGAACTCGCAACACGTCTTGTTCTGTGGGGATGTAGTCTGGGGCGGCGATGCGTTCCAAATTATTCATGTAGCTAAAAGAGAGAAGAAGAAGAAGAGAGTTTTACAACAGTGCTTAAAAGTTTCTGAGCTTTGGTGAAAACGTATTGCCTCTGTTTACATCACATCCAGCCTCGACAGAGTAAAGCAAACTAAAGTGAGACAAGATATATGATGAACAAGTGATGATAAAAAAAAAATAAAAAAAACGGTGATTAAAAATACAAGAAGGGAGTGGGGTGAGTCCATATCACTCCCGTGTGCAGGCAAACGCTTTATGGCTAGTGTTGATACAAGCTGTCATTAGCTAATGTTGACTGCATGTCTCTTATCATAAACACACCGTGATGACTGAGCTGCTGGGCAAACACAGGACAGAACAGCAATCGAGAAGACAGAAAATAGAGGCAGCCTTTGTTCTGTGACACATCAGACACTTGGAGCGTGATGCTCACACCTTCTGGATCTGAATCTTCTCATGGAGATTAAAAAGTCTCAGGGACAGTCTGTCCGATGACTTACTAAGGTGTCAGATTAAAAGATGATTCACGTCTCCCAAACTGGCTGCTTTCCTAAAATACTTTTTGATCAACTGGTGGTTTTAAAATGGCTGTTTAACAGTCGAGTCAGTAAAGAACTAGCCCCCTCCAGTGGCGTCAGTGCTAAATACGGTATGAAAGTATAAAACTTGTCAAATAATGACAAACAAGGACATGGAGCTGAAACAAATAAATCACGTGGTAATGTAATTCAAAGTCTAAAATAAGGTCTGAAACAGGTACAAATGTGGATTTAGCAAGAAAACATGATCACTTATTTAAAGATTGTTTTCTTGAGATCACAGAAATAAAGGAAGTAAAAGAAAGAAAAAGAAACTTTTCACGCAACAACATAAAAACACAAAGAAAATGTAAACTAGTAAGTCCACACAGCTTCTCACTTAATACATTTTAATTTTTAAAACATCTACAGTAAGAGAAGCTTGTGCAGAGAGCCTTTTGTTGCTGCTTGTCCTGTGAGCTTTGGTACAAAGGTCAGATGGAGCAGATGTATTTATGTTGCAGCTGGTACATGAATTGTGACATGACTACTGCAGTTGTACTTTACAACTTATACAGTATTTAGCTTGCGGAATATGAACAATTTGCTATTTGTGCCAAAAGGTTTTTTTTCCTTCTGATTTTCTAGCCATGCAGATACATTTAGTCGATTGACCCAAACAATTATTGTTGTATATCTATATCTTTTAATCGTTTCAGTAATTTCTAAAGTAAAAAATAGGACGCATTTACTGTTTCTAGCTTCTCGTGATGAAACAAAAAAAATCATTGTGACGGTCAGCCCTCCTGACTGAGACTTCAGTGAACTTTCCCCCAGAAAACAGCATCCCAGAGTGACAAAGTCAGACAGCGTCCTGTTTACTGATGGTGATTATGCAATTATGTAATTTAGAGCGAAAAATGTAACTTTGACACTTTCCAGGATGCATAGTGAGTCAGGATCCCAATAACAACACATTATAACTGCATCCATATGATTATAAACAGTCAGCAGGACATGTTCAGACATAAATATTACGTATTAGACACGGGGAAAACACCTTGAAAAGAAACACACAGATGTCACTGTCATGACTTGTACCGTCGCGCCTATTTTGGATCCACAGCCCCGGAGTGCTGTATGAACTGACACACTGGTGCGGCTTTATGCCAGAGCTGCTTGGTTCAGTGTGAACAAACAAAGGCAGAGAAATGGCAAGCCTTCGCAGTGCAGATAATGCGGAGTCTCTGTGTGAAAAGGGCTATTGTTGGCAACTCAGTGTGACAGTGTTTTATCATGTGATACTCTCAGATTCACTGCCCTCAGTCAGGGTGCAGCACAGTTTAGAGAGCTCTGACTTCCATATACTCACTACTCCGTGGAGTCCAGGAGCTGGTACTCGCAGCGACGACTATAACAGACCCGGATGCCAATGTCTGCCCAGAGGCGACGGATTGCGTCGATGTAGCCCCGCTCCAGAGTCGTGATCTGCACTGTGTTTACATCCTGCAGCCACTTGGCGTAGATCTGAAAGACAGCGAGACACTCAGCATATTAGAAAGATATTAACAGTGTGTGTGATATTTTAAGAGGACTCTGTCTGACAAAGATTATAAGAAGTCCTGTTCCATGTTTTCCGTGATTAACCTCTGCAACATCTTCCTTACTCAGGGATTGTGTGTGTTCACGGTGATACTGTCAGCTTCTATTTATAGACCACAACATGCCTCATGTGTGTTTCTGTCCCGGTGTGTTTGACACCTCTTGTTTAAAGTGAACATAATCCCCTTGACTAAATTTAGTGCACTCGCCCTGATGCCCGCACACCTGTGTAGACATCTGTGTTTGTTTGTGACTGACTGTGTGTTCACGTGTAACCGGGAGTGTTTATGCTGGCATTTTTTCCGTGTACCTCGTTCTCTGGGTTGGAGTAGGGGATTTTGAGCATGGCCATGGCTCCCGTCATGGCCTTCATGGCTGTGAAGATGTTCTGAAAGATGC
>CAEMYA010000103.1:7429742-7443799 GCA_903131615.1 Diplodus sargus
GGACACAACGTGCACGGGCAATTAAATGCATTTTGCTGAAGGTGCCAATCCTGAAGGTGATTTTACATCGTGCATCCTGTCATGTCCATGTAATGTTAGCAGATGTTATTGCATTTAATCATGACACGATTTGGCCTGATTCCCTGAGTCCCGAGTCCATCTGACAGCACAGTGATAATCCATATATTATATTTATATGTGCACCAATATAGCTATGACAAGGAATTATATGTAGACTGGGGTGTTATGTTTGTGTGTAATGTAAAACATGGACTGTGAGGAACGAGGCTGAGCACTATCAGTGTCTGACTCAGAGTCAGTTTCTGGCTCTGATGGCTCAAACGGTCCGTCTGGGTCCATCGATGACGCTGCTAGTAGCTTCCATTGTTACTGTAGGTTAGGTCCTCCACAAAACTAAACAATATGTAACAATAAGACCCAAAGATATTATTTCAGAATTCGAATATAACGACAAATCAATTTGCTCCACAATAAGCCTCATGATTTTAATAGGTAAATTCCACATCCAGTAAATTTTCCAAGTCCCTCCCAAACTTTAATGTCTTCACAAATGAGTTTATTCTTTACATAGACACCTTAAAACTGATGCCAAATAAGAAAAGTGAACGGACACTACAATACTTAAAGTCATTTTCACTTACCCCAAAATAAGAAATGCCTTATACATATTTATTTTATTCTATTCCAATTACATGTATTATTTTATCAAGAGATATATTTTTTTATTCATTTTGTATCTTGTCTTATCACTCAGTGCCTGCTATATCCGATTGTCTGTACTTTTGCAAATGTTAAAAAAAAAACAAAAAAATAGGTTAGGTCCTCCTGCAGTACACGGAGGCGGCTCCCCTCCTGTGTGGGCGTGGCTCCAGCGCCTCTAACTGACACGCCCCCAGCGTTTCACAGCAGAGAGAAGTGCTTGTTTTTCCATGATTTTGAGACCTAATTTTATATACTTGGCAATTTTTTTAATCTTTCAAATTTGGCTCAGTGGTCAATGACACATGTTTCTGTGGTATGACTAACTCATCACACAAATTTATTTTTGCTTTACACGGACTTTAAGGTCTTCAGCTTGAACCTGTCTGTGTGTTATGGTACATTCCATTTACCTCAGAAGTCAGAGCTGGGATTGATGTCTTAGCTAAATTGACTATGTTCCAGTACGATAAGTCAGAATACCAGTTCTAGCTAGACTGGCCATTGTTAGTCATAATTAGTGAAACCAGTTGATGAAAACTTAATACACAGATGGAAGTTGAACAGCACTGTGAGTAAGACTGACTTAATGAAACACTAGCAAAACAGAAGTGATTTAAACAATGGATTCCACAACTTCCACAGCTGTTGAATGTTTGAACTTCCCAGTTCAGATGGAAAACACTTTTGGTCTTTGATAATTTATTAATTAATATGTTCATCTGAAGACCCTGAACTGGATATGTGGTTTACACAACAGACAGAGGTCAGTTAAAAACAGTCACCAACATCTCATTTCTCTAATTTGTCATTTCTTCACTCCTCTCCTCATGAAGTCGTTTCTGTCAGCCATCTTGCAGACTGTCCCAATGCTCTTATTTGTGCTTCGAGGAGCGATGAGCGACACGCCCCCTTAGTTACTGATTGGACGCTGCAGCAGGTCAGACTGATTTGATACACAACAACTTCACTGGAGTTTCATACCACAGTGAAGACAAATCAAACTCAAGTGTATCACCATCAAGTTTTAGATTTTGTCTGTTTTCTGATTCACCAAATGTGTTAAAATGTGTCGGCCTGATTGTAAGAGAGCAATAGGACCCCAAACAGTTTTCTTTTCATGGTCTGTTTTGAACACGTGAGGATGATCGTTTCTGAGTGTTGGGTTTATCACATGATTTCATCAGTGCTCAAAAGACACCACAATCACATTAAATGATGATTTCACTATCAGAATACCACTGAACACATAAATAATGAATAAATATATGAGTATATGAGTGTTTGAACAGACACAGTACACAGTGTAAATACAGACTGCAGCTTGTTCTTCTTAACCAACGGAAAAATCGCACGTGTGATTCAGACTTATATATGGTTTAGGTTTATCAAACAAACCACACAACCAGACAACAATGCAGAAGCAGAATCAGCTATAAGTGTTTCTCCAGAGATCATCCTTTGAAAAAATTAAGTGATCATCCAGCAAAACTGCTTGCTGTGCGCTTTAAAGATATTCAAAGATATTCAAAGACAGGACTGGTTAGAATGTAGGACACAGACAGCAGCTGAAATATTGCAAAAGAACAAAACGGGGGAGTTTGCAGGATTTCAAACGCTGCGTGGGAGTGTCCTTACAGAGTCGTTAAGGACAGCGAGAGCTCCGAGTTTCAAAGTTGTTAGGGCCACTTTCACGTCGTTGACCCAACCGACCTCCGTGTGAATTAGGTGAGCTCTGGTGTGAATGGTTGTTAAGCTTTCTGGCGAGGGAACTCAGGACTGCATTATAGGTGATGTAATGTCATAGGCCACCCCCTGTCTCAAACACTACCACTGCTGTCAAATGATGAATCCAATCAATCACTCTTTAGTGAGAGCAATAGTAGTAAAATCCAAGTTTCAGATGAATTTTAACGAAACGACATGATAGCATCATCTCTCACCATCTACCCACCAGTAGCCCGTCGGATTTGCTAATTTGTGTGCTCCGTGGGTATTTGTGCAGTTAGGGGTTGAAAAGTTGAAGGGGAAA
This sequence comes from Diplodus sargus, assembly GCA_903131615.1. Classification (NCBI taxonomy): domain Eukaryota; kingdom Metazoa; phylum Chordata; class Actinopteri; order Spariformes; family Sparidae; genus Diplodus; species Diplodus sargus. Next base: position 7,432,495 of record CAEMYA010000103.1, read on the forward strand.
TCAGTAAACCACATCAAGAACGAAGTGACTGACCGGCGCTGTTCAACAGGAAGTTTCTATCACAGATTTTCTCTTCGTGTTCATTTTCCGCCACAGAGATTAAAGTCAGGTTCATAGGAAAAAGCCTTAGCTAGAGATGAAAACGTAATTTATTTTCTTAGACTGCCTCTATTTTATGAATACTGCATTTGATATTTGACAGTCTCCTTTATTTTATCTATATCTAATGTATTTGAGATAAAGTTGTCTTTTTAGTTGAATAAGGATTGATGCTGTTTGTGAGGGGTTGCTAACACTTTCCAGTAATTTCCTAATACTGCATTGGAGGAGTAGCAAATAATCCTCCAACCAAACTGTGTTGAGAGATGATTTATTGACAGTCCTGTTCCCGAACACTTTTCTGTTTTTCTACACTGATTGAGGAAATAAGACAAGGCAATAATTCCAAATTATTGTTACTGTCTTTCCAAATCATTGCAGGGTTTCCCCCAGGATATTGTCCTGCAGAGGTGAAACACCCCCAAGATCCTGACTGCGTCCTGTTATCGAGTCACTTTACTGATAACAAACTAAACAAAAGACAGACTCATAAAATACATGGCACGTGTCAAAAACTGCCTCTGCTCTTTTACGCTCTCTTTTATTTCAAGTGTATTTGTTTTTACAATGTAGTCTTTTAGTTGAGGTTGCCCACCTCCACAATAAAACCATAAAACAGTGCAGGAAACCAGCTGTACTGTTGTCATGTTAAGACTGTGGTTCGCAGTACTGTGGGTCTCGGTTAAGTCAAGTCAAATATTCACCTGTTTCATCTTTTATGAGAAACAGATTTCAGTTTCATTTCATTCTAAATGAATTTGTTGGTCTTTTGCACTTTTGTTTAGCCCCCCCTCCCCCAAAAAAAGAAATCCTAATGACTATTTATGTTTTTGATATTATTATTATTATTATTATCGGAAGTTGAAAACCTACCTCTCAGTTCTCGTTTGCAAGAATATAGAATTTTGTTCCATTACAATACTAAACGAACAATTTTATTAAATGTGAATAACATCAGTTCAACTTTTTAACTATGTGATCATGTGAACTGTACTGCTTATTATCAAAAAATAAATTTAGTCCATGTGTCCTAAAGTGAGACTACATGTAAATATTTGTTTTTCACTTTAAGCCACGAAATGGGTCTTTCTGTTCCTTTTGTGTTAATGAGTTACAACTGAAAAAATTAACAATTTATTCATGTTTGACAGAGTAAATTTGATAAGTAGGTTTCAGATGTAAGTGTCATTTAATCTGCCAGTTATTTTCTCAATTGAGTGAGTTCATTTGTTTGACAATGGGAAATGTTAAAAAAAGACAAAGCCAGTGGAAAAGCAGCAAATCATTACAACTGAGTGCTGAAATAACTTAAACAAATAATCAGTAATCGACTTGTTATCAATACATTTCCTTGATTAATCAACTAGTTGTTTCAACTCTAATTTAAAGAAGCAACAAGGAACTTTCATTTTTTGTTGATTCTGGCAAATGTGGTATGAGCAGCACCACCGAGGATATGGATCCAATGTTTGAACCAGAGCAGGAAAACGTTATATTCCACTCACATCATTTGCAGCGCATTACAGAAAGCCTTCTTCAGTTTTTACCTTTCATAACAGGATTAACAGAGATACCAGAATATATCAAATCAATTTAAATTCAATAATATTGACATTATCACATTGCCTCAGTAGGCTTTACAATCAGTACAGGGAGCAACATCCTGTTCTTAGACCCTCGATATGTGCTAAACACTGAGTAAGTTCTAAGAGGGATATAAACTTCACTTACATTTTTCAGTTACAATCCTTTGAAATACTGTAGCTTAACCTAAGTAATTCAATAGTGAATTTTCCATCCAAAAAAGGTCACAAAAATGTTTGCATGTGCTGTTGAATACAGTTCTTTGAAAGAAAGAAAATCAGGCAAAATCGGAGGGTCAAAATCAGAATCTGACTAAAAAAAAGTTTAAATAAGTGCATCTCTAATGCAGATCTTGCTTTGGTCATTGCTTGCATTCATTTTGGAAGCCAGTGAACAAAAATGTTTTTAGTATTTCTCTTTTTTTTAAACACAACTGTTTGCAGGATTCTCAGCAGTAAAGTAATGTTTCTATATGTGGCCACGTCAGATTAATACCTGCGATACGACAATGCTTACCTACACGCCTACAGCTGAGAGAGCCAACAGATTTGGTTGCTTGGTAGGAGTGAATTTGTTGAGCTAAAGCTAAAGTTATCAATATTCCTTAGAGCCAAAAATGAGCCAAAAACGAGATGTAAACAATCAGATTACAAAGCAGCTTCTTTCCTCTGTGAGGCAACTGGCCGACATTGAGAGAATAACTATATGGATATAAATCTCCTCACTTATACCGGTCATATGGAGGCATCAGTAATAAATTGAGTATGTTTTATAACCTGTTTAAAGTTCTTTGTACTTGTTGTTGATATTACCACCCATTAATATCCTCTCTCTGGCAGCCGAGGTGCACCTGCCTCCATTAAAGCATTAAAAGCACCGCCGATGCCAACCAGGTATAAAGTCATCAAACCAGTTGTTAAGTAGGTTTCTGGACTGCGTCTCTGTCTTTGTGTTTTCAGGTAGCCAATCCCAATCTGGCCCATTCTTTACAACTCGCACAGTGACACATGCTTTACATAGTTTTCTCTCTATGCTGCTGGCTACCAAACAGGCCGAGCAGTTTTTTAACTTCCATGCAGGGTGTTACTTGCAGTGTCATCTCGTTAAAAAAAGAAAAAAAGAAAAAGTGTCATCCAGTGTTAGTTTAATTTAGATGAGATCAAATAGATAATAGTTAAATCTCATTTCCTGGTCAAGTATGTGGTTAGTATTGCGTTAGTATTGCATCTCACCTATCAATTATTTTCCTCCAGTATCGCCTTCCATACCTTTGATCTTATTTACTTAAAGGGGCACTACGTACTTTCGGAGAGGAAGTTCAAACCCAGATTGTAATATTTACAAGATTAAAGAGGTAATAATACAAACTCAAATCAACTATAATACAAGTGTATACATATATATTGATCAGTGTTTCCCAAAGCCCAAGATGGTGTCGATAAATGTCCACAACCCAAAGATTTCCAGTCTACTGTCATGAAGGAGTGAACAAACCAGAACAGATTCATACTTAATAAGATGGAAACAGAGATACTGGAGAACTAATCGGTGAATTGTTCCCTTGTTCCCTCTTTTGGTATCATTGTGCCATCATTGTGTAAAAGATGAGCAAGTGTGTGTGTGTGTGTGTGTGTGTGTGTGTGTGTGTGTGTGTGTGTGTGAGGTGTTTGTGTGAGTGTGTGTGCTGCCACTGACCCAGCAGCAGGATTTTGATTTCCCTTCTCTCCTTCTTCTTCTGCTGCTTGAGGATCCTCTTGATCTCTTTGTCCACGGCGATGGTCCTCTTCTCGTCCTCGGACAGACAGCACGCACAGGTGCGTCGGCACAAGTGCCAGCAGCCCGCCATGGCCGAGGGGGGAAGAAAAAACACTGCAACGAGACTGTCAATGAATAATCAGCTGTTAATGACACGATAACGACTGACAGGAAACCGCCTGCCGAGTTTTCCTATCTCCATTTGATGCCCATTAGTTTTCGCTTCCTTCTCATTAGACCGTAATCCAACACAGCCCGGGAAAGCTGACTTTGAAATCAATCGTAATAGGTCAGACGTTAATTTGAAATGGAGTCTCGCACTTTTACAGTGTAACAGGAGCCCTGACAGTCATCAGCAGGCTCGCGTTGAGATTTTTTAACCCGGCTGAGAATGGTTTCAGATCGATGCCGGCTGCTGTGACAGTACAAGTTTTTTTTTGTTTTTTTTGGAGTCTAACTAACAGGAAACAACGCAGCTTCTTACCTACAATCTGTCCGTCACACCCCTTGAAAGCGAGCAGGTACACTCTCTGATTTCTGTCCGCGGTCCATTTGTTTCCCACCCGTCAGCCCCGACCACCGTCCGCTCAGTCCACCTGCGGCTAACGGCTAGCAGTCACTGTCGCTGAGGCGTCACAAGCCCGCGGACACCGAGGTAAAAACCGAACCAAACAAAAAAAATAATAAGCTCACACGAAACAACCTGAAGCTTGGGACAGTTCAGCGCTTCACAGAGGAATGTGAAGCTTCTGCGGTCCGCTGAAAACAGTCTGCAACAGGAATGCGCTCAGGGCGGCGCGCCGCGGCAAGAGAGCGGCAAATGAACGCAGCTGCGCCGGAAGTCCGGCCCGTGTGTTTAGAAAATAAGAGCACGTCGTTTCTACTTCACGCAGTTGTCGGACTTGTAGCTCTAAGATGATTCCACTGAGTTTGATTCTGGGTTTTACTAACTGTAAAACTGTGCGAACTGTTGTTTTTTATTGTCACTGGTTTATAAATTGGGGGCAGTGGCAGTCTAAAGGTAAGAGAAGGAAGCTTGTGACCAGAGAGTCGCTGGTTAAATTCCCCAGACTACCAAGATCTGAGTGGGGAAAATCAATTTTTATTTTATTCTGTCTATTTTATTAATCAACTCAATGTTTATCTTTGTTAACCTTGAGCTGAGTTAAAGGTCTGTGTCTATTTCTGTCTGTGACAATGAGAACAACCAAATTCTTTAACTTTATTTTTCTAATCTATTCAATTACGGTTACAGTTTAAACATCTTTATGATGCCTGTGCTTGAGTTGAGTTTGGCCATTTTATGACATTCTATATATTACTTATACTTATTAATCAATTGATTTCAAAAGGTAAAGGTGTTTTTGAGCCACTAATAAGATATGAAGATATTACTTACCAGATATATGGTCATTTATTAAAATGTGATGCAAATGAATGCAAAAAACTACTTGCTAGAATATCAAAATTACCATTATATTAAAGCACTGCTTGCATATCAATGCATTTTTAGTAATCATCCTCTATATACATAATGACATATTTCTCAGGAGCATCACAGTGACACACTTTTGATACTTCGACTACGTTTATAGTAAAATACTTTAACATAAGTAACATTTTGACAACTGATCTTCACAAAAAGAAAATGCATTTTTGCATTGTGTTATCACTGCCCTACTCAAGAAAAAGCTTTTAAATACTTCCTTCAATGCATAAAAGCACACTTTTAAACTTTTATTTAAAGTGAAAACACACATTGTTTTATGATATTTAAGTTATTGCTGTTGGTTGTTGTTGTTGTTGTTGTTAACATCTAAGTGATTGCACTCAGACCAAAGGTGCACCGTGCTATAGAAATTAAATCCGCTCAGGCTTTGTGCAACAGGAGCTCTCTTCCCTGCAGAAAGTGATTCATTGTTGATACTGACCACTCCCCGGTCACACTGTTACAAAGTCAATACCGTAAGCCGCTAACGAGTTTCACAGCTCACGCATGACATGAATAGATATGGAAGAATACACGATACTGTAAGTGCAGCCAACATTGCTGTGGTTGACACACATATAACAGCTTATGTCTATGGCGGATTGTTGCAGGATGTTATCTGACCCGAGGCCCAGTTCGTGCCATGTTATTTACCGGCACTGTATAATTAAGATTTACAAAATGATTGTGTTTTGTTGTTTTGTACCATGGAAGAATCAGAGGGGGCCTGTTTTAAAGTTATTGAAGAGAGTTTATATCAAAAAGGGAGAAGTCAAATGGCAGATAGGCCTACTAACTGTTGTGTGCCTATTATTCTGTCCCTGTATGTATATGTCTAGTATAATAAAAAAAAGTGTATAAAAATAAGAAAGGAAAAGACACTAATTACAATGTTTTATAACATGAAAACATGATAAGCCTCGCCTTTTATAAAAACTGTAGAAAAAAAGTAACTCAAACATACAAGACAAGAAGTAGAGAGAGAGAGAGAGAGAGAGAGAGAGAGAGAGAGAGATTATCAGTGTATCATTGTTTATCTTGTTTGGTGTAAGAGGCCGGTCAGTAAACAGCATTATTTTGAAAAACTAGTACCGGAAACCGTTCTTGTTGTATTCCCTGCACTTTGACAGCTGTATGAATGAGTGCGCTACGCCGCGGATAAAGTTTCGGCTGCTGCAGAGGCTCCCTGCCTCATGTTTCAACTGAGCTGGACTCAAAATCACGGACGCACACAACTTTAACTTCAATCATTGTTTATTCAGTGCTGACAGTTTTTAATTTCCGCCCACATTCTGATATAATCTTCAACTTTCGTCAGATTGTGTGAGCATTAACAATTAAACAACTGGAACAATTACATAACGATTATACAGCCTAAACATTAACACCTAGATTGCACACTCCTTACATGTGATACAAGACAACAATTCAAACTTGTTAATTAGGGTTATGAAGAAATTATGAATTGAAAAAGTAAGGCTACATGGAATATGGGTCATTACTGAGTGGGCAGCAGGTTATGAATCACCTTCCAAGTGTTTTCTGAGAGGGATCACATGAAGAGCAGATATTTTGTCACTCCACCTCGGCTGCTATTTGGATGTCAGTCTTTTGTCTCAGCCAGCAGAACCGGTTGGTCCAGGCTCTCATGCTCTCAGATACTCAGATCACCTGAGGTCTGCGTTGCCGTGGCAACGAGGTGAGGCGAAAGAGCAAGAGAGGTGTGTTTGGAGGGGTTTTGCTGATGTTTGTATTAAGATTTAAAACAAACCCGCTACATGTCTTTTGTGCTACACATGATGGACTTTACACAGGTGTTACTCTATCTGTGTGTGTGTGTGTGTGTGTGTGTGTGTGTGTGTGTGTGATTTTGTTCAGGACATTGTTTGTTTTTGGTTCTTGGAAGGCCTGTATATATGACTAAAGATCATTTACATGAATTCAAGTTTGTGCGTGTTTATAGTTGAGTTCATATTATAAAAGCAAATAGCCCGCTCAATAAGATACGTACAAAAACTTTCTCTTAACTTTTTTTCCCCTTTGTGAGACTTCACCCTCAACCTGATCTGAAATCAAAGATGTGTTCAATGACAATATGCCAAGAGGTAACGGATCTTAAGAAAAAATTTAGCAAAGAAGAGCAGTTCAGATATAAAAACAAACAAACGAGTGAAAGCGAAGAGAAATAAGAACTTGCTGAGTCATAAAATGTCAAAACAGTAAACACCATTCCCAACATCTAGGGCAGGAAAGGAAGAGGAGGAAGAAAGAAAGAAGGAAAGAAAGAAAGAAAGAAAGAAAGTTGAAGGATGTGCTGACTGTAACAGGAAAGCATCAATCATTCCTCCAGTTTCAGGAAGTTATAGGTAGCCTCATCTGACAATAACACGTACATCAGAATAAACAGGAATGATACAGCACTTCATATACAAAGCGTATCGTTCCTGGTGATTATATGATTCACTAACTATAATAATTATGTAATTATATCCTGTAGGATCCTGAGGATGAATCGTCTCAGGCAGCTGCACTGAGGGAGGCCAGCAGGTAGAAGAGCGAGAGGAGACTGTGGATGATCAGTGATTAATCTGACAGCTACCATCACACACTGTAACATAATGGAGATAACTGAACAGCCGCAGTCTGTTCTCGACCACTGAAACAGAATTGTTCAAACAAGATTTTAATAAAGCATTATTATTTTTGAGGATTGCATTCAGACTGCAGAAAGAAACATTTCTCAAGAGGTTCCACCTGCCCATGAGATCACGTTTGCCACCTTATTTTATTCTTCTAAAGGCTAATTTGAAAAATCACCACGCTGACCTCTTTAGATAAAGCAGTGTCCTGTGTCCAGGGTGGCTGAGAGCCTCGCTCGTGCCCCGGGCAAGATGATCTCCAAATACCCTCACAGCAGATTATTTTACAGGGTCAGTGGGCCTGGGACAACTGACGGGGGTCACCCACCCACTGTCCAGGGTCCTGCTTGCGACCCATTGGAATAAATATGTCTGTATATGAACTGTGAGGAAACAAATTCAAAACACTCAAGAAAAGAGCAGAGAAAAACATTTTAAAAAACATCTATATTAATTTGTGTACCGGTTCAGTATTGTTCCTCTTTCCTGACCCATTTATTACCAGGTGATCCTTTGATTTATCTTGTTGGCTCCCAGGGTGGTTTGTTTTAAATCCCAAAGACTTAAACATAAATTGAGGATATTCTTAATAAAGTTTTTTTTTAAGTTAAACTTCATGAAAAACAGGAGAGACTCAAGAAAACGGCCAAAAAAATGTCAACGCTGTCCATGAAATTGAATAAAAAGCAAGTGCTGGATTGCTGAGTGATGTGGCAGGCAGCTCAGAGTGTGCGAGTAAAGATGCAAAGTCATCTGCGTGGGCTTGCGGCGTGAGTTACAGCCCGAGCGAGGTCCCTCTGCGCTGTGAGCTGGTCTTGTAATCTCGTGAGTCATGACTGAAGATTGCCCCGATCGTACCGAGCATACCAGGCATGTCAGGAGCTTCTTGATATCTGATACTCTTCGGTCTTTCAGGCTACATTGTGAGCCCCAGAGTTTAAAACTGCAACAAGAACATCTGTCTTAATCACCTGTAGACACACACCACAGAGACAAGTGTGCTCCACCTGTTGAAATAAATGGCTGTGAATGAATGTATGAAGGAGATTTGAGCCTTCTGTGCGTTCATGTGTATCTTCTTTCTCCTAAAGTTAGATGACATGTACCTCAGTTAGAAATGTCTGCCTTGGAAGAATAAAAGGAACAGCTTCTGGCAGAGGTCAAACACACAGTACTTTTTTTTTTTTCTTCCCTAAATGATGTGTCTCACCTTACGTCACTGCTGTAACTACGTCGCACGTCCACAAGATGTCACTTGGCTCAGCAGTATTCTCAGGCAGCTCATTCACGCCGAGGGATTCAAGATGCTGAGTGGCAGAGTTGTATTCATTTTTTTTTTTTTTTTTTACAACTGGCAGGATGACGCCTTCGCTCCTGTCATAACCACCCCCATCACCGTCAGAGGGGAGACTGACATATGAATGGATGGATGGAGCATAACGGGTCAGCTGACGTAGATGCAAGAAAACAGCTGAAAGTAGCGTTTCTCTTCAGGCTTGGCTGGATTTATCAATGGGAAGTACAAGAAGTACAACTGCTAACAGGCACGTCAACAACTCTCTGCAGTGGTGGGAGGGGAGCGAAGTCCAATCATGAAAGCTATCTTAATGTTAATTCATTCACAGCTCCACCCGCCCCACCTCAACACACCCAGATCTTCAGCAAATTCATCTTCATCACCATCTGTGGGAGCCAACTTAAGTTCATCCACGTTTTGGCTCAGTAAATCAACATGGCTTGTATGTTTGTTGTGGGAGTTGAAATAAAACAGGTGATTTTAGTGAACAGGCGGAGTCATGGCTATTTGTTCAAAGTCGGCTTGTATTCATTTGATTTAATTCATGTCTGTGTAAGAACGATATTCTGTAAAAGAGAAGCTTTCTGTTTTAACACTGATGTTAAGTCACTGTCGCTTAAAGAGAAAGAGGATTACTTTGGTGCTTTAGGGTGACTTCAGGTGGCTGAGGCTCCATCAAGGACCGAGCCTTATGGTTTTCTTACTGTTGTATCAGGAGAACTTTACATTTAATGCTCTTGTCGGAAGTTTGAAAAATCAAGAAGAATGTGTCACGTAAAAACAGGTGATTACTCTTGTTCTGTTAAGTCGATTCGGATCATTTGTTTTTAAACTGTCTATAATGAGTCCAACAGTGTTATAGAAGTGGGATGCCAGACCAGTGGACTGCTTTTCATACCCTACATTAACCACCCTGCACTGAGCCACTGAATGAACTCACTGGAGTTAATCTATCAGATTGCATGCAGCTAGCAGTACTACCCAAGACGTGTAAAAGATAATGTACCATACACTGATATCAATAACGATAGTCCCATAACCAGTGGCAGCTCCATGTCCCTGTGATCCGCTGAGAAAGACAGAGCGGTGTTATGATATAGATTTTTATTATGGAGTTAGACTGCTGCTGTTTGTGACAACAGCATGAGTGGGCGCACCCTCAGCTCTGGCTGCTCAGGCACCAGTCTGTATCGCTGCAGCTTGATAGATAACCTAGCTCTCTCCACTGGCTGCTGCCAAGGCTGGTTAAGACAGACGGGAGCCGCGATCATGACTGCAGCTATGAGATAACTGTCGCTGTGACTGTGATTGCAGTCAGGGCTGTGCTTTGGTCTGTGTGGTTGTTGCTGTAACACATTGGTTCTGAAGGGTTGTAACAGTAACTACATGCAGGGAGTGTGAGTGTGCAGCGAGGGCTCACATGGTTGGCATCTGTCCTCCTCTCTGACATGAGCATCATGAGTTCAAATCCTGCGTAAAGCTACCATATAGCATTAGAGATTCAGTCACAAATTGAGCTGCAGTCGGAGCAATAACCACATTCACAACCCCGGCTTCACCCACCACAGCCAGGCAGCTGCGGTGTGGTCAGAGTCGGTGGGTAGATACCGCCAGAAAGGAATTATCTGAAGAAAATGTATTGTGTAGTTTTTCCTTTCTGTTGTATTTGCAAAATGTTTCTAGTATCTGACTGTGTTGTTATAACTGTATTGGACCAATGCACAATGTAATAACTAAATAAATCTCATGCAAAAGTTCTTGCAAAGTCAGTAAAAATATTTGAAGGGAATGCAAAGTAGCTCAGAAACAATCTTTTCTACATGACCCCTCAAGGGCTCCATACTGTACAGCAGTAGTGTTGTATCAGCATGGCAGACTGATTTTGTTTGTGTGTATTGTATGCACCACAATCGTTGCACTACATTTAGATTTTTTCCCCCCCAGCTTTATGCAAACACAGTAGTAAAAGCAGCTCGGTACGAAACCCAAAGTTTCTGTTCTGCAGTAGGCCGGAAGTTTTGTGGTGACATCTGAGGTGTCTGGAGTATTTTCATCTCGTATTTTAACCGAAGAGTCTGAATACTTTTTCCACCACAGCATGTGGACAAAAAGCATGGATGATAATTATTTTTTTTCACAGATTTAATACAAAATGTGATTGATTAAGTTTTTATCGCCACTTTTCATATTTTTTGCAGAGTTTTCTCCTATTATCGATGCCAATTTAGTAGAAAATGTTGTGTGAAGCTCTGTGTTGGTGACAGTGTGGATGACATCCTCTTTATGAATACAGCAATTTATAAATTCTCCCAATTCCAACAAAGGTAAAAATACAGAAGAGAAATTTCCAAATTAAAAGTAGCTACTTACTTAGTAGACGTGAGTATCCTATGATTATATATTACATTATTAGATTGTTAATATTTATGAAAACAATATGTA